>JZKD02S1571680.1:349906-365452 GCA_000966675.3 Picea glauca | reverse complement strand
AGAGGGAAGATACAAATAGAGAGTGAACAAGACTGATATAGGGGGATAGGGAGTGGTGGGAGAGAGGGTTATATGTGGAGGAGAGAGAGAGAGGAAGAGAAGGGTAGAAATAAATATAGAGAGGTGGGGGGGTAAAGAGAGACTTTGTTAGAGTGTGATAGGGATAGATAGGAATATAGAGGGGGGGTAGAGAGAGTGTGTGAGAGAGAGACAGAGAGGAGGGAGTAGAGAGAGAGTGAGAGGAAGGGGAGGAGAGAGAGGGAAGGGAGGTAGAGAGAGGTAAATGTAGATTTCAACTTTGCACAATTATTTACTGCAAACATAATTTCAATAAAAATCAGCAAAAAAAATACAATGGCACACACACATTACATAGAGATTTTTACCCCAGAAACCCAAACCAGGAAAACCAACAACTTGTTTAGAGTCGCACCTCTAATCTTATTTATTCATCATATTCTCCATTGCTTACTATAAAATACACATATAGGATCCTGAAGCATCGAAACCCTTAATCCATTGACCTGGATTAGTCAACAATCATAATTCCTTAACTAGAATTAGAAAACCATCAACGAAAAACAATGTGTCAAAAAACCGCCCAAAAATGAATGCAAAAAAATGCCATTTTTTTTTCTGAGGGAGCTACCCCCGAAACCACCTACACACCCTGTGCAACACAAACACTAAATCAAGTCATGAAAATAATATAACATATACCCAATAGTAAATAGAGAAATTGGGGTAGAGTGGAGGAGAGAGGAAGGGGGATATAGAGTGAGGGGGAGAGAGGGGTAGATTTAGGAGAGAGATAGAGGGGAGAGGGAGATGAGGGGAGGAAGGGAGAGAGGTAGCAAGAATAGAAGAGAGGTGGAAAATGAGATGGAGAGAGAGAGAGAGAGAGAGAGAGAGAGAGAGAGAGAGGGACATAGAACAAAGGGAAGAGATAAAGAGGGGAGGTGATCCATATTGGATCATTATATTGTTTGTCATCTATCTCGATCCTTTCAAAGTGGAAAAATTGGAGAAATCCGCTTGTAGGGCCATTTTAGTGGTAGGTCCTAGTTTGGAAAATTGAGGTCTGGAACCTTTGGGGGCCATTTTGAGGAATCAAACAACATTTTTGGGGGTTAACAATTTCCCAGCATGGCTTGAATCATGTGATTATACTCTACACATAGAGACCTTTCCAATGGTACAAACATCGTGTTAATCAAAGATTGTATGAAAAAATTATTTTTCCGCAAGTTGACCTACCTTGTTGATCACCATGGTATGAGAGGATGCCATGATGGCCCCCATTACTCATGCATATGGGGCTATCCATGTAAGGGATTTCAAGAAGATTATAGAAGGTTAAAAACCCAACCACAATTGAGGGTTTAGGAAGTCAAAAACATATCCCTAGATGGCTATCAAGATATGTTAAATATCAGGCCACTAGGAGGGGAAGAGGTTCCATTATTTGCATTGTATATTGTTCCATAGCTGATAAAAACATATGAAGTTGTATTCTGTGAGCATAAAAGAGGAGGATATATTTTGAATCAGCCATATAGGACACACGTCAAAGGAAAATCCACAAAGAGTGCCTCTTTCTTTGTACTTGCATCATTTCTATACAAGAGAAAAGAGAACAGAGAAGCTTCACTTTCTAGTTGGGTTTTATCTTGTATTGGGTTTCCGAGGTCATATCTTGTGTTTATTTGTGATGGTGTGATTATATTTTATTGTTCTCTATTTATGCATTTTGTTTATTTCATGCACAATCAGAAAATCAGTAACTAAATATTCTAGAGGTCTAAAGGAAAAATAACCTTAATAGTAAAGATTTCAGTATTTTATTAGATCTGTTGTGACGAATTGTTCTAGTGGAATATCCATAGTAGTTTACAAATCATATTGGTATTATAGAAGGTTTTTCTTTTGGGTATTTGTGGAAAGTTGCGGGATCCATATATTGGCTTAAAGAGAAGTCTTGGAAACCCTAGTCATGGTGGATGGTTTTTTTCACAACAACCCTCCAAATCTAACAAAAGAGAGATTTGAGAGGTTGGAAGCATGAATTTATAACATCAGTCGCAATATGAACCTCCTCATGGCGACTCTAGCAAGCAATATTGGACCGTTCAAAGATGATGGAGGCTCTAACTCAAAGAACATATTGGAGGGAAAATTAGAAGATTAGGAAGACTTGGGAAAGGATTCACAGAAAGAATCTGAGAAAGGAAAACTAAGTTCAAGTGTCATGAAACATTCAAAATCCCTATTCAATATGGAAGAGAAAGTGGAAATAAATCCATACCAAGATGATATTGATGCATTAAAACTAAATAATCTAAAAAGACACATGAAAACACTTAGGTTTGAGGGTGATCCTCCAATAAATAGGTGGGATTAATTAAACCCTCTCAACCTTGGGAAATTATTTCAATGGATTTTGTGGGAGGTTTACCAACAACCTAAAAGGGACATGAATACCTATTTTTGGTAGCTGGTAGGTTTAGAAAAATGTGCATTCTCATGCCTTGTAAAAATACCATCTGTTGGTCCTAAAGTCTGCACCTGACTGCTAAAGGACAAGGCTAGGCCACCTCAATTTTAGAATGGTTGGTTTTTTGGGTTTTGTTGGTCAGCTTAAGGATAGGCTTCAAAGATGGTACTCTGGTTGGACAGGCCACACCATGTAAAATTTGGTTTTCCTTTGCTAATGGTATGGATATTAATAGACAGTTGGGGGATATGAAAAGACAAACACAAGAAGAAACAAAAAGAAACACAATGAATCACTTGCTATGTGATAATAAAGACATAAAATAATATCTTAAGACTTAGACAAATATATAGATGAAAATCATTCAACAGGTTTCCAATTAGTAGATTTTTCGCTAAACAATAGTTGTATAACAAGTTGCAGAATCAACAAAAGGATGAACTAAAATAATGGTTGAAAGAATAAGGAAATGTGCATTGCACACAACACAAAATTTTCATTCAAGACAAGATTAAACACATAAATATTTGAGTAAGAGAACACAAATGTCATCAACATATAATCACTAGGTAGAGAACTTTACAGTCAACTACGCAGGTCCAGCCCTTCTGCTGCTTCTATTCTTCTCCAAAAACTGAACCCTTCTAACATACATAAACTACATATTTATCAGAAATGCAGAGGCCCTCAACCACTGTGGAACTGAGGATTAAATCTACACCTTGGTTGTAAAAAAACTTATTAAATTAACTAAAACACACTGTTGGAGTGTGTTAATGAATACTCTGAACTTGACTTAACAAAAAGGAGTGGTTCTTATCACACACAAAAGACCACTTATTATGCCTTAAACTAAAAGAGTCTTGAACTAAAAAATTGAAAACCTCTACTAGAGATGAAACTAGATTGATGCATGTGTTGGAGTGAACTAAGATCTGACATAGATGACCAAGAGTGACAGAACTAAGTTCTATATCGATCATGGCATGCATGTGTGTTGTTGGAGGCCACTAGAGACAAATGGAAGTGTGGTCGTGTCTTTCCCCCACTTATATTTTTGAGGACAAAATCAAGTCGTGTTGCACTTTTCTGGAGTCTGGATGTGTAGTTTCCCCATTCCTAGTTTGGTTCCCCTTTTTAAACCTTTAATCTTAATTACTTTGGGAATTCGGCGATTCAACACTTCGAGCTTTGGGGCTCTATTCTTGTTATGGATGGGAATCTCCTGAAGAACAAACTTGCGAAGTGACGTGTTGGCATGGTGTCCTATGATGTCATGATTGTTGATGTACCACATAAGGTGAGTGACAAGTGTCACTCAAATCCAAAATGATGGGACCCAAATGACCAAAAATGAGTGACACATGTTAGGGCCATATGGAAGCCATGTGTCTCCATCGATGAGTTCCACCTGCTAGAGCCATATGGATTCCTCATGCCTTAAAATATGAGTGCCCTATGCTTCGACACTTCAATCTTCATGATTCTCTAGATGTAGAGCATGGAAATCCCTCGAAGTAGTACAGTCCCGAAGTGACGTGTCATGAAAAGAGAGGGACATGTGTCACCTAGAAATATCATGGTTGATGCAATCAAAGGTCATCATATTACCCCCACGTGTCATGAATGATGAGTGTCACTTGTCATGGCTGATGAGGGGCACATGTCACTGGAACTTCAAGATTTTGGGGCTCCATGCTTGTCTTGAATTGAAACCTTCCGAAGGAACTAACTCGTGAAGTGACATGGTAGTGAGGGCCCACTTCGGCACTTCGAAGGCTTCGAAATTTTGGCGTCTAGACACTTTAGAATATTTGAACCAATGGCCAGTTCAAATGCTCAAATTCCAAAGTCATGGATTCAATATTGTTAAACCCTATGTGAGTTTGAGGCTCTAAATGAGCAAGAGTCATTGATCTGCATTGAATGTTGGATCTCCACCATTGAAGATTTGACCTGTCTATTTGGCTTGAATTCTAATCTTGAAATGGACTTTTTAATCTATTACCTTTTCCTGTGGAAGCTTACTGAGCTTACAAAGGACTTGTTGGACTTGGATGTCTCCTGTGCATACAAAGACTTGGTGGACCCGTGGCATGCTCAATTAGTGGAAAATATGATGACAAGTATTTCAAACTCAAACCAGAACATGAAATCACCCTTCAAGAAAAAGAAAAAATATGGTGCAAAATAAGTAAAGATGAGTAGGGGCCATGAAGCTGAGTGATTAAATAATGGAGAATAACCTAATCAAGAAACCACAAAACTTATAATTTATGGATGCATATGGTAAAGGAGGTAAAAGGGAAGGGGTCTAGACGTAGGTTACAACATTGGCTCCAACTAGGGATAGCACTTCCATTTGAGGTGCTAAGAAAAGTAGACCAGGAGTCTTACCTTTCATAACCTCGCTCCCACTAGTTGTAACTTACCTCTTTTTTTGTTTGTCGGGCATTTATCTATGCCATTGTTTCTCAACCATGCATCTTTGAAAATTAATGTTGAAGCTAACCCTAGTGCTTTTGTTGGGCTATGGAGTATTTATTGAAACTTGAAACTGCAGCTAAACCCCAGTGCCTCTGTTGGGCTATGGATTATTTATTAGCACACAAATAACTAATGAAATGAAACAATAAAATGAAAGCATCTATGGTACAAGAGAGACCTTCCCTCATCCTTAAAAAAAATAGTGTTTCAGGAAGCGCCCATTTACCAGGCCTTTGAAGATCTTTGCATAATCTAGATTGTGCAAGATAAATGTGTTAGTGTCCAGAACCTCAACCACCTTAAAAGGTCCAAACTAGAGGTTATTGAATTTACCGTGGTTGGACTTGTCATCCCTTGAAAGATCTCCTTCTTGGTTTTCTTGTCAAATGTTGATTTGATCTTGCTCTGGTATGCTTCTGTCCTCTGATCCAGTGCTTCTTTCTTTTGTTGAGCCTCTATAATCTGGAATATTCTTTTTTGGATATCATTTGGATCCTTAGTCTCTTCCTGTAATAATTTTAGGACTAGTATACCAAGCTGGGTGGGAAAAAAAGCGTCTACACCATAGACAAGATAGAATGGCAAGGTTCCCAAAGACTTCTTGGTGCTGATTCTGTCGGCCCACAAAGCATACTTGAGTTTAGAGTCCCAATATTTCCTTTTTTCATTCAACAAATTCTTGATAATCCCGATGAGAGTTTTGTTTGATGACTCTGCCAAACCATTCCCCTGAGTGTAATAAGGTGTGGAATGTGTCAAGGAAATGTTATGACTTCCACATAAGTCAATCATGGCTTTGGACTTGAAATCTTGGGCATTGTCTGTTATAAGCTTGTTGGGGAAGCCGAATCTAGAAAAAATATTGGTTTCCAGGAAAGTCATGATCACCTTGTCAGTGGCATTCCTAGTGGGCACAACCTTGATCCACTTGGTGAAATAGTCATTGGTAGTGAGAATCCATTTGTGTTTCCCATGGGAGGATGGATTTATATCACCTATGAATTCTAACCCCCATTGTTTAAATGGACCACTGGCATTGATAGGTTTTAGGGGTATTTATAGTAACTTATGTTTTCCTTCAAATTTCTGACATTCATTGTAGGCTCTAACTGTAGTAAATACACCAGATAAAAGGGTGGGCCATTAATACCCTTCCCTTATGATCTTGAGAGTTGTGGCCTTCCAATGTTGGTGTCCTCCACATACTCCTTTATGCATTTCTATTGTGACTTGTTTGGCTTCATTTTCATCAAGGCATTTTAACAGGATGTTAGTAGGATCCTTCCAATACAAGTTCTAGTTTGAAATGAATAATTTGATAGCCTTCAATTTGAGATACCTAGCCTTTGTCTTCTTCATATCTAGTGGACATTCAAGATGCTGCAGAAAATAAATGATGTTTCTATACCAAGGTGAAGAGGAGTAATTTTTAAATACATGCATGTTATCTTGTCCAGGCCGTGTGATGGATGCATATGATTAGGTGAAGATTTGATGCAATTATAGAACCTTACAGTTTGATTTGGATAAAAAATTGGCGAGTCCTTGTCCCTTGATCAACTTGGTGAGTTTTATGTGCAAGTCATACTCCAATAGTTTTACAATCCACTTCCCTCTTTTCCCCTGATTGTCTGGCTGGACCAGAATCTCTTTGACACTGCTGCTAGAAACAAAGGTTGTTATGATAGACTATAACACATAAACCCTTAAGGCCTTGAGTGCTTTGACCAGAGCATAAGAGTTATTTTATAATACATTATACTTCATCTAAATATATCAGAGATATTTGATAAAAAAATCTATGGGTTGTTCATGCCCTTCTCCATTTTTCTGTAGTAGTACAACACCAATGGTCTCCTCGGAAGAGAAAGAGAAGATGAAGAAATATTTGGCATAGTTAGGGCCGGATAATACAAGGGATTCAACTAAATCCTTCTTGATCCTTTGGAATGTTGAATTTGCCTCTAGTGACCAATTTATCACAACATCTTTCTTCAACATGTTAGTGATAGGCTTCAGAATTTTGGTGAAATTTAGCACAAATCCCCTTAGGAAGTTTATCTTGCCAATGAAAGACTGAATAGCCTTTTTTATTTCTGGTTATTTTGATCTCTTGAATGGCACAAACTCACTTTGGATCAATTTTTATACCTTCTGCTGATATGATGTGGCCCATGAGTTTTCCTTTTGGCATGGAAAAGTGGGACTTCGTAGGATTTAGAGATATTCTGTATCTCCTGCATTTCTGGCAAACCTGCTTCAAATGCTGCAAATGTTCATCAACAGACTTGGAGAAAATGGTGATTCCATCCAAATATATAACCATAAATGTGTCTCTTTCCCCCATGAAAGATATGTCCATGTCCCTTTGAAAAGTGGCCCCTACGTTCATCATCCCAAAAGGCATCTTGTCGTACATGAATGTTCCCCATGGGGTGGTGAATGTTGTTTTTTATTTGTCCTCTTCACACACCATTATCTAGTTATAACCAGAGTATCCATCTAACAAGGAAATCTTGTGGGCACCTACCACCCTCTGTAAAGTATGATCCATCTTAGGGAGGGGGTAATTGTCCTTTAGAGAACACTTGTTCAGATTCCAGAAATCAACACACAAGCATATCACCCTGCTTTTCTTTCTCATAGGTACCAAGTTGGCCACCCATTTTGAGTACCTCAATGGTACAATAATCCTTTCATCCAACATTCATTTCAGCTCTTTCTCGATTATGGACATCAACATGGGATTAAATTGTCGTATCTTCTGTCTGAATGGGTTGGAGCCAACCTTCAGATGGATCTTATGTTGGATGATGTCAGTGTCAAATGCATTTAAATCCTCACATGACCATGCAAAAGTATCAAATTTTTTTTTGATGAGACTGAAATTTCATTCCCTTTGTTCCACAGCTAATGCTTTGGACAACTTGATGATCTTGGGATTCTCAGTGGTCCTCTTCTTCTTGATTCTTCATGGCCATTCCTCTGGAAACATCATTACTGTCAAAAAAATTTCCAATGGCACTAGTCCTCTTAGTATGTGATTGGTTTTCAACTCCACAATATCGTGGCCAACTACTTTCTTTAGGAGATGAGATGTTTGTTGATTTTCTAATTCATTATTTTCACCTTCTTGGATTTCTTAGTCGATTGAGATATTGGAGAATTCATCAATGGTGTGTAGAAATATCTATAGATCTAGATCATCGCTAAAGACTTGTCAGTGCTTTATGTTGTCTAGTATGGTTGTTCAATGTCGGATTTCCATCGGATATTTAATATTCATACCAATGGGAGGTCTAAAAGTGCTGGCAGCTAAGGACAAAAAATCTACTTTCTGATTCTTCTCTCTAAGGATGACGAGTATGTTAAATGCTAGAAATAAATTTTCAATCGGGTCCCATACCTCATTTATGTATTGCTTGAGCCTATGTTGTTTAGTTTGATAAATGTTCTTAACTCTATTGATGATTAACTTGGAATCACCTAAAACTGCTAAACAATTAATGGCCATGTCTTTGGCATCCCTCAATCCCAACACCAGAGCTTCATATTTAGATATATTGTTAGTAGTTTCAAATTACATCTTATAAGGGAGTGTTATTACCTCTCCTAAAGGGGAAATGAGGAGTATACCTACCCCTGGTCCTTCCTTTGATGAAGATCCATTGAAATACATCTCCCATACTTCATTTTTTTGATCTATAAGTGGTTGATCTTTCCATTAGCTAACTGATATTCCGGGTTCATCGTTATTTAAATGAAAAACAGATGAGTCGATCTCACCCTCAACAACATAAAGTGGGTGATTTCTTGGGTTCTGATGGTCACTAATGATATAGGATAATATTACCTCTCTGCATATCCTCCTATGTTCCCCTCTAAACACAGAGATGATGGTGTAAGTAAGGTCCATTTGTGATGATCCTCCAACCTTCTTAGCCCAGGTTCTGGATAAGAGCATACCAAAATTCGGGGGAATGTCAACCACAACAATGTCCATCACTACACTCTTCATTGGTAATTATGCCAAAGAAACCACCATATATTTTATTAGTCCCATACATTTTACCTTCTTAGAATCAAAATAGTACAGGTCCTGGCAGGTTTTAGTGATCTCCATACCTAGTTCTTCCATAAAAAATTTGGGCATAGCATTGCATGAGGCTCCTGAGAACACAAGATAATTATGTAGGATCTTATCATGGACATTTTAAGATATATAGAATGGTGTAGAAGCATCAGAGCCATCCTCAGTGTGTGGACCCATAATAATGGCTAGGTTCTCATCTTGCATACTAATTACATCAAAAGATGCAATATAAGTATTTTTTTGCAGAACTTTCATGATGTATTTTTTAAAAGGCTCATTCTTCATCAGTTCTGTAAAGGCACAGGGATCTTGATATTTCTTAACTCGTGCTCTAGGCTGAAAGAGGTTGGTGGCCTATCAACTTCATTTATTTCAGGGACTACAGGTTTAGATGGGGGAATTTTTTGAGCTTTATATGACATACATTCACTTGGATTTTTCTTGGGAGGAACGTCGGCCTATTTGTTTTGATCAGAGGTGGTGGCTTTGGGAGCTCCCACTCTAGAACTCAAATCATATTTTTTCTGGGTTGGCCTTGAATAACTCCCTGTTCCCCTATCTGATTATCAAACTAAGTTGATAGTTGTGCTACCTCATATTCTTGTTGTTTTAAGTGATTGGTATACAAATATGTTTCATTGAATAGTACAACAACATTATCATCTACAACATCATTGTCTACATCTATCTTCTCAATCTGATTGTCTTGGAACGGAGGCACTACCCTTTGATCATCAACATTCCTCCTTTCTCTTTGCATTATCTGAGGGGCATCATTAGGCCTTCTAAACTGATTTTTATTTCTATTTCCAGCCCCTTGAAAAGATTAGTTTCGTTGTTTAGATTCCCATTTCAGCTTAGCTATTTCATATGTCATATCTTTCAATTTTTTAGTAAATTTCATCAAGTTTGGGATGAGATGTGCTTGGTTCAGAGGAGCCAGCAAAATCTTCTCTCTATTTCTTCTTGTCTTTATCATATCTAGTCTTTAACATGTCTGATGCTAAGATATTGGATTCAACCTCAATGGTTGCTTCCTACATGGACAACAAGGTGGTGGATCTTCTCTCCCTTAGTAAAAGGGAGAACTTTGCATCAAATGCATTGGCATAAGTGATCTTGGCAAAAGATTCATTTCGTTTGATCTCATCTGGGATTATACCATACATCTTATTGAATCTCTTGATGAAGTATGAAATAGATTCACCATTATTTCTCTTTAGATCCCCAAACTCAATGATGTAGTAGAGATAATATCTCCTATCTCCCCATTTCTTTATGAAAGCTTCATCTAACTCCACAAAATATGCTATGGAGGTTGGAGGAAGACCTTGGAACCATTTCCTTACGTCCCCATCCAAACTCTGCACAAACAACCTCATCCATACATCTGCATAGTCAATGTTAAAGTTGTCTACAAAGCTGTAGAAGGCTACTAGATGTTCCTCAGTAGTGACATCACCTTCCCCATTATATATTGGTAAATATTTCATGTAATATGTGGTTGGGAGTGCATATAATCCTATAGGCAGAACTAGGGGTGCATATCTGGTAGCACTTATGACATCCATCCTGTTAGCATCCATGGTTTGAGAAATAGGAATCTGAAGATTTGTGGGAGATACAGGGGTGGATGTTGGATTGGATGATGAAGTAGAGTCAGGAGTTGAAGATGTTTTAGGATCCTTGTAATTGTGATTTGCAGGGCTAGCAAATTCAATATGCTTGTGATGAAGAAGAGAAGTAGACTCTTTGGGCATATATTTACCCTTGAGGGGGGAGGTATATCTCTAAGCTACAATGTATTTTCTTATTTTCCTTTCTAGATCAGAGACTAATGTGTCCTTATCATGTTTAGAATGATCCTTGGTGGATTTTATGTGCTCAAATTTGGATCTGTTGAGTCCTTTTCTGGGCGCCAGTATTTCTTTCGTAAATTCTACTCAGTGGAGTCGCCACTGGATTATTTAACCATTGAGTCACCAGGTGAATGATATGTAGTATGAATGTGTATGGTCTTTGTTCACCATCAAAGATCAAATTTGATCATTTTCATTCTCCCCGGGAAAGATATCTCGTTACTCCATTCCCTGGAAATAATGGCATAAGATGTTGGTCCTAAATTATGCACCTGACTGCTAAAGGGCAAAGCTAGGCCACCTAAATTTTAGAATGGTTTGTTTTTTGAGTTTTGTTGGACACCTTAAGGATAGGCTTCAAATGGTACTCTGATTGGACAGGCCAGACAGTGTAAAAGTAGGTTCTCCTTTGCTAATGGTATGGATATTAATAGACAATTGGGGGATATGAAAAGACAAACATAGGAAAAAACAACACCCAATGCAATGAATCACTTGATATGTGAGAATAAAGACTTAAAATAATATTTTAATACTTATACAAATATCTAGATGAAAATCATTCAAGAGGTTGTCAAATATTAGATATTTCTCTAAACAATAGTTGTATAACAGGTTGTAGAATCAACAAAAGGATGAACTAAAGCAATAGTTGAAAGAATAAGGAAATGTACATTGCACACATCACAAAGTTTGCATTGAAGACAATATTAAACACATAAATATTTAAGTAAGAGAACACAACTTTCATCAACATATATTAACTAGGTAGAGAACTTTATAGTCAACTTCGTAGGTCCATCCTATCTGTTGCTTCTATTCTTCTCCAAAAACTGAACCCTTCTAACATACAGAAACTGCATATTTATTAGAAATGCAGAGGCCCTCGACTAGTGTGGAACTGAGGCTTAATCTACACCTCGGTTGTAAAACAACTTATTAACTTAACTAAAACAAACTGTTGGAGTATGTTAATGAATAATCTGAACTTGACTTAACAAAAAGGAGTGGTTATTATCACACATAGAAGACCACTTATTATGCCTTAAACTAAAAGAGTCTCGAACTAAACAATTGAAAACCACTACTAGTGATGAAAATGGACTGATGCATGTGTTGGAGCGAACTAAGATCTGACAGAAATGACCAAGAGTGATATAAATGAGTTTTGTATCGATGATGGCACGCACACGCACTGTTGGAGGGCACTAGAGGCAACTGGAAGTGTGGCCGTGTTTTTTCCCCACTTATATTTTTGAGGAAAAAAGCAAGTCGTGTTGCGCTTTTCTGGAGTCTGGACGTGTAGTTTCCCCGTTCCTGATTTGGCGCCCCTTTTTAAACCTTTAAACTTAATTGCTTCAAGAATTCAGCGATTTAGCACTTCGAGCTTCGGGGCTCTATGCTTGTTTTGGATTGGAATCTCCCAAATAATGAACTTGCGAAGTGACGTGGTGGCATGATGTAATATGATTTCACGGTTGCTAATGTGTCACATAAGGTGAGTGAAAAGTGTCACTCAAATATCAGCAGATGATGGGACCCAAATGACCATAAATGAGTGACATGTGTCAGGGCCAAATGGAAGCCACATGTATCCATGGATGAGCGCCACCTGTCAGCACCATATGGATTCCTCGTGCCTTAACGAATGAGTTCCCTATGCTTCGACACCTCAGGATTCGAGAGTCTCTGGATGTAGAGCATAGAAATCCCCCAAAGTAGTACAGTCATGAAGTGATGTGTCATGAAAAGAGAGGGACATGTGTCACCTGGAAATAGTGTGGATGATGCAATCAAAGGGCCTAAGATTATCACCACGTGTCATGACTGACGAGTGCCATGTGTCACTGAAACTTCAGCATTTTGGGGCTCTGTGCTTGTATTGAAGTAAAACCTCCAGGAAGAACTAACTCGCAAAGTGGCATGGTAGTGAGGGCCCACTTCAGCATTTCAAAGCTTTGAATGATTCAACATTTCGACATCTGGACACTTAAGAATATTCGAACCAATGGCTAGTTTAGACGCTTGAACGTCGAAGTCATGGAGTCAATCATGTTAAACCCTGTGTGAGTTCGAGGCTCTGAATGCACGAGATTCATTGATCTGCATCGACTGCTGTATCTCCACCATTGAAGATTTCACCTGACTATTTGTCTTGAATTCTAATCCCAAAATGGACTACTTTGATCTGTTGCATTTTTCTGCAAAAGCCTACTGAGCTTACAAAGGACTTGTTGGACCTAGATGTCTCCTGTGCATACAAAAGACTTGGTGGACCTATTGCATGCTCAATTAGTGGAAAATATGATGAAAAGTATTTCAAACTCAAACTAGAACATGAAATCACCCTTCAATAAAGAGAAAAAAGATGGTGAAAAATGTGTAAAGACAAGTAGGGGCCATGAAGTTGAGTGATTAAATAATGGAGAATAAGCTAGGCAAGTAGCCACACAACTTATAATTGATTGATGTATAGGGTAAAGGAGGGAAAATGGCAGCGATGCAGACCTAGGTTACAACACCATTAATGGACAAGAATCAACAAACAAGTTCTTTGAATAGGTATGGGTGCACTTTGGGATACCAAATAGCATCATCTCAAATAGGGATACCATATTTCTCAGTGCATTTTGGACTACATTGTGGGAGAAAATGGACACTAAGTAGAAGAGATCTACAACATTCCATCCACAGAAAGATGGGAAAATAGAAGTAGTCAATAGGACTTTGGTGTATCTTTTGAGGGGTTAAAATCAAAATCATCCGAAGACCTAGGATGAAAATATGATCTATATACAACACTTACACCAGAGCATTCCATACTTTTACTGATAAGTAACCTTTTGAAACTTGCTTTGGATATTTTCCACCTTCACCCTTAGATGTTGTATATAGATAGTAAGGAGGATTGAATGAGGACCTCCCAGAATATGCATTAAAAGAAGAAAAAAATGTTAAGAAGATAAGGAAGATCCACTTGAAAGTACAAGAGACATTGTAGAAGTCACAACAAAATTACAAGGCTAGACATGACCAACACATAAGAGAGAGAAAATTTAGAGTGGGAGACAGAGTATGGTTACATATGAATAAGGAAAGGCTACAGGGTCCTGTTAAGAAGATCAAGGATCTGCGGTATGGTCATTTTTAGGTATTGGAAAAGTTAGGAGATAACACCTACAAACTCAATCTACCCCCATACATGTGCATTTAGTAAGTAGTGAATGTGGAGAATTTCAAAATCTATGAGCCTTCCATGTTGGATCAAGAGGAGGAGCAGGTCCCACCTTCCATAGAGGACTTATCACCAGATGCTCAGGAAGAGTTACCAAAGGATACATTTTTTCAAAAGAGGTCCAGAACTACAAGACAGGGGAAACATGACCTTTGGAATATTGGGTTGAAAGGACAACTTCCAGGAAAATCAATGCGGTACTCCAGGGAGAAGGTATAGGAAATGTTTCCTCACCTTATTCAGTAAAACTTTTGGGACCAAATGACTCCCTAAATGGGGAGGTATGACCCATATTGGATCACTATATTGTTTTTCATCTATCTTGATCCTTACAGAGTGGAAAAAATTGTAGGAATCAACTTACAGGGCCATTTTAGTGGCAGGTCCTAGTTTGGAAAATTGGGGTTCAGAAACCTTTGGGGCCATTTTTAGGAATCAAACGACATTTTTGGGGTTAAAGTTTTTCATCATATCTTGGACCCCATGAAGCTTTACTACACATTGATATATTTCCAATGATGAAAAAATCGCATCAAGTGGAGCTTGTATGCAAAATTAATGCCTCTCGCGAGTTGACCTACCATGTTGACCACCATGGTACAATAGGATTCCACGTCAACCCCCATTAATCATTCATATGGATGTATCCATGTGACGGATTTCAAGAATATTCTAGAAGTTTAAAAACCCTACCACAATTGAGGGTCGAGGAAGTCAAAAACATACCCCTAGATGGTTATCATGCTATGTTAAATACCAGGTCACTAGGAGGAGAAGGGGTTCCATTATTTGCATTGTATCTTGTTCCATAGTTGAGAAAAACATCTGACAGTGGTATTTTGTGAGCATAACAGAGGAGGAAATATTTTTTTGCAGCCATACAAGGCATAGGTCAAAGGAAAATTCCACAGAGAGTCCCTCTTTCTTTGTACTTGCATCATTTTTATACCATAGAAAAGAGAGTAGAGCAGCCTCACCTTCTAGTTTGGTTTTTTCCTATATTGGGTTTCCCAAGTCATATGTTATGTTTATTTGTGAATGGTATGATTATATTTTACTATTCTCTATTTTCCACATTTTATCTATTTCATGCATAAACAAAAAATCAGTAACTAAATATTTTGGATATCTAAAGGAAAAATAACCTTAATAGTAAATATTTCAGTATTTTATTAGGTATGTTGTGATGAAATATTCCAGTGGAATATCCATACCATTTTACAGATCAGGAAAGAAAGAGAAAGAATGGTAGAGAGAGAGGGAGTGAGAATGATAATGAGGAGAGAGAGAGAGGGAGGAGGGAGAGAAATAGATGGAGGGAGAGAGTGGAAGAGGGGGGAGATAGAGAGAGAGTTGGAGAAAAGGGGATAGATTGAAC
>JZKD02S1571680.1:319087-349856 GCA_000966675.3 Picea glauca | reverse complement strand
GAGAGAGAGGGAGGCAGATACAAAGTGAGAGGAAGAGAGGGGTTGATTCAAGAAAGAGAGAGAGGGAGGGAGTGGAGGGGATGAAATAATTAGGAGAGGATATAAGTTGAAGGGTAGATGGGTAGGGGAGAGAGGGAGAGAAGGGGAGGGGAAGAGAAAGAGAGACAAATAAAAATAAGGCATAAGAGTGTGTGTGAATTCCAAGAATGTGTGCATTTTCTTTGGGGTGCATGTGTGTTCCTAGAGCATATGCATGTTCTTATGAGTGCGTGCACATTAGTTCCAATTCATTTTTTGGGGGGGAGGAATGACAAATCTAACGTACATGTATGTTGAGTTGGTTGCCTCGGATTTAGGATCGATATGAAAAACCTAGTGGTTTGGTTTGATAATACATAAAAACCTCCATTTTTATTAATACATTTCTATATCTCTATTTTTGACGTTGTTTTTCTATAGGCTACACAAATATGTTGTCGATCAAAATAAAGACACAAATAGATTTGGCTATGCAGATTCCAAATATATTATTTTTTATATCAATATTGTGTACTATTTATAATCTATTTTGTCTTGACATATATTAGAATCCTAAAATACATACCTCTTTTATTTCTGCTATAAATTTTTTGTCAGTATAACCATTTTTAAAATGAGTTATATTCTACACTATAGGAGATCAATATTTACAATCTAAAAAAACAAATTGTTTGATAATGTTAAGACCCTCGTATCCTACACTAACGAAAGGCATTGTAATTTCAAGGATAAATTGACTTTCATATATATATATATATATATATATATATATATGAAAAAATACACCGCACTAGAACAATGGGCTCTCAACAATTATACTTTTATTTTAAGTAAATTCCATCGTTAATCTATTCAACACCTACACTAATGGAATTATATACCTTATATTTTTCTTGAAAAATAACATACCATTGTTACTAAAACTCAAGTTTCACATAGTTATTCACAATTTATATAAATAAAAATTCTATATTCAGAAATCTAATTCAATTTCCTATATTTCATATTTTTACATGATATTCAAATTCATTATAAAAATACCTTGAAAAAACCCTCCAAGTTAACATATTGTTGTTTTTTCATGTTTGCATTGCCACTAACATGTCATGAGAGACCATCATTAGCTTGAACTCACCCATACATTTATTCTTAATCCCTATTTTATATTATTCTAAGCTTTGGGATTAATTTCTTGAAAGAGGTATGTGGGATTCCCAGGAAGACATGTGTCCTATTCATGCCATGCAAACGAAATTGGAATTACCATCATGTTGGGGAATTGGTGAGAGTTTCTCCTGCACTAAGGTGGAGTATGTTATCACCATAACAAATTTCTATGGGAGATCTGGTTTTCAAATCTTAGAGAGGTGACAAAATGATGTGGAGGCATGATAAACTAGAGGATAGGTCCAGAACTAGCAGGAGGAGGCTAAATCTAGCGGTAGTGTAGAGTTGATGGGACCTAACAGGTCACATATAGCAGGCGCTATAGACCAACGATTGGGGATCACTTCGGGGGGAGAACTTGCGCGAAGAATAATTCCTGAAATAAGGTCGAAAAGTAAACCGTGGTTTCGGGTCTAGACCACGTGGCACCACTGGGTACATTTTGGGGCGATAAGCGGGTTTCCCTAAACAACTTCCCCTCATCCTCGAAATTGAAAAAGTATATAAAGGGGGCACTCGTCGTGATTTTATTATTTTTAAAATACTGGAACGTCGAAATTTGGTGCAACCACTCCATTCAAACTGAAGCTCAAATGCACGCCAAGATCACGCCTTTTCCACTCATTTACAGTTATTTTTCATTGCCACCATGGATCCTATCATTATGTCAGTAGCAAAGAAAGATCCCATGTCAAACGAAGAATCCCTAATTGACAAAGAATCAGATGTGTTCGACATTGAAATCACCATTTTTCCCATCTCTGTGTCAAGATCTAATCTGTCAAATAATGTAGGGAAAAATATACCCTTCCTTGAATTAGTCCATTCCACTATAGTCCCTTACACTGTCGAGGTTGCATTCCCCTTCCCTGAATTCATAGGTTGGTGCATAGAGCAGTATTCACAGGAAGATAAAGTTGTCTTAAATAAGAAAGGGTTTGATTTCCTGTGTAGGGTAGAAAGTCTTTCAATTTGAATCTCCCTCGACATACCAGAGTCCCTCTCTGCAGCGTCTGAACTGTTTGAAGAAGAAAATCTATTCATGGTTTATAGGGAATGTCCCTCAGAATTCAAAGACCTATTTTTTCAAACAATTGTCAAACTAGAGAATATTTCCGAAAGTTTGTCCCTTCCAATGAGTGTAAATATCATGGTTATTGAAGCCCAATGGGTCTGTTCCATATTGAGACAGATTTTAGGTCTATATAATGACAAGTATGTGATCGAGGTCACGTTAGGTTTTTTCTTGGCATTTTTCCAATCATATTCCAATCATTCAGTTTTCATCAGCTTCAATAAATTCATAGTTGAAAATATCCACAACCAAGGAGTAAATTTTTAGTCACTAAGACATTTCACATATTACACATACTTGCTGAAGATTTACCTGGAGAAAAATAATAGAGATTTCCCTCAAGAAAAATTCATATCAATTGAATGTAAAAGAATCACAATGCTCATTTTTATCAACAAGGTCATGTCCAGGGTTTAAAGCCTGATTTTCAACACCAACCTACTTAGAGTCCTAGATGACATGAGGAGTTATTTACAACCAAATCCCAAAAACAGAGTGGGGGAATGGGTGTTGTTCATGCATTCAACAATGATATGGTTTTATGGTTGTCATGAATCCCCCTATCTTTTGCCTATTTTTCTGACACCCAAAGAATTTTCCTTGGAGTTCATCAGGCAAAGAATCATATCAGAGATAGAGGACTTCCTGAAACTACACAAGGCATCCAACCTCAAATTTTGTTTCATCATTGGACCCTTCATTGTCAAGACAAGATCATGCTTATCTTAGGTCCAAGCAAAGCTCAAGGAGTTTGGATTTGCACAGCTATAGGTAAAAATATATGATCCACATCAGATCATATCCAAGAGAAGACTGATGAACAAACAGCCCCCCTATGAGCATGAACATGTTGAGGGTTTTGACAAATTAGAAAATATAGATGTATGTGCTGATATGGAAGCAATATTGCAACCAACTCAAACAAAACAAGTGGAGGAAACCTTGCAACAGACTCAAATACAACAAATTCCTCAGAAGCTGATATTGAAAGTCCCAAAGTAAGTGTTTACAACAAAAGAAGTATTTCAGAGGCCCTAGGCACCAGAAGTCAATAGAGTTCCCCTAAAAAGATGAAGATCACACAATCCCCACAAATAGTGCATCTAGAGGAGGAAGAGCCTAAATAACAAGTAAACATGGAAATGGTGGAGAGTGGCACCAACAATGTAGAAGTTGGGAAAGAAAGAAAGCTCCAAAGTGAAGGCAACTCAAGGAATTTCAGCAGCAAAAAGCACATCTTTGATAAGGCATCTAGAGAAGCCTATCAATCTAAAAAAGATTTGGAAAAGCAATATGTTGAGAAAGGAAACTTGGCTATGAGTGAAATGAGGGAGTTAATCCTTGAAGTAGAAAAGATATCTCAGCATAAGTCTTCTTTGTTCATAGTGAGAGATGTAGAGAAGAAGACATTCAATATAGCAGTTGCAAATGAGGATAACGTATCTAAGATCAAGCTAAAATATGAAAACATCGGTGCTCCAGACAAATTTAAATTACACAGGAATACCAGTGGCATGTTGTATTCAGATTACTTGGGTCTAATCCTGAAGAATTCAAAGCTGTGAACTTATGCAATTAATTTGTAAGGGTAGTTGAGGCAACAAAAAACATCCAACAGAGCTTGGAAAACTCAGGTCAAAATGCTAAAATCTGAAGGCCCTTAGGGAGTGAAATCCTCCTTATAAGAAAAAGACAAGTTGATTCAAAGATTGAGAAAGAAACTAAAAATTTCTTCCATAGAGAATCCACAAACAATAGAACTGGTTTTTCTAGAACAGGTGAAGGAGGAATTTCAACAAGAGGCATTAAATTACAAGGCCAAGGTATTATAGCTAGAGCAAGAAAGAGTGAGTTGGTCACAAGCATGGACATAAGTACCAAACATGGTTGTAATTGTACCTTCTATTGCAGAAGATGGGCCAAGCACTGAAGGAATTATCCAGGCTATGTCACAAGTTAGCCTGAAGGTGGGATAAATCAAAGTTCTAAAGGGAGACATAGAGAAATTAAAGTAAGAAATGAAAACAAAAGATGAGATGATGGTTCAGCTTCAAAAGGAGAATCAATCTTTACAGGAAAGAGTAGACAAGATGAAAACAAGGTTGAGAGGAAAAGGATTGTTGCAAGGAGCCAAACACATCATCTGATATTTTATTGTTATTGAAGCTGCCAAGTTCAGGGTGTACTTGAACTTCATCAATGACAAAGATAACATGGCCATCACAGCCAGAAGCAGGTGCACTGTTGTAAATGAGACTCTAGCAAAGAAGCCCTCAGAGTGGGCCCAAAATGCCATTAACCTACTAAATCCCATCCCCAATGCAGAACTTCAGACCATTGGGGGGAAATATAGGACTACATTGATCATCTGGCCCAGGAGGGTCATTTCCAAGCACAACCTGCTAAAATCAGTCCATACCAAAGCCATACAGATGGAGCAGAGTATACATGAATTCAAAGATCTCTTTGAATAGTTTTTCATCAAAGGCCTCCCAATATTTTGGGATGGAAAAGGAAAATTGTATGATTAGGAGGAATACAACTCTCACCTCGCCCAATGCAGAATGGATCACTCCAAGTTTGAAATCCTAGATGAAAAATTGAAAGGAGAAACCCTGGTGGAATATTTGATCATAGATTTTGAGATCTTGAATTAGTTCAAGACAATGAAGATTGGACTGTCAGTCATGACATATGCCTATTTCATTGACTTGGAGATCCTAATTAAAGAAATGATGGACTATGATATCCCTTCTGACTTGCAGTGGAAGGAGATAGTGCAGCTAGGTAAAACAAAGTGCAGTTTTCCAGGAACCAACAGATAATTCCTTAGTGTCACCAAAATGGCAGATCATACAGAGGACCAAAAAAGGATAGATGGGAAAGGAAGAAGCTGAAGAGTCAAAGGAATCAGTTGTTGGTTAATGAAACGTTTTTTGATTAATCATTGTAATCGGTTCCCATACTGAAACTGTCATATGTAATTATTGTAGTCAGTTTTAGAAGATGAAACATTTCAGTGCAACTATTATAATAGGTTTCTAATTGAAAGGAACTTGAATTGTATAAATGTTGGAAGTTTTGAATTTATTAATGTTGGCAGAAGTGCAAATGCACCTTTTATTTGTTCTGAAATCAATTGTAATTTTTTGGAACTGAATTGAATACATATGCAGAATCCTTTGAAGTCTCTATGAAAAGACTCTAATGGTGGTGATATGAGTTTTGTCTTATCTCCTTGTATGTATTTCATGTGTTATTTAATTCCATTTTCACTTTCCTTTGTTTAAATTGGATAGTTTAAAAGACTGAAATTCATCTTGTAATGCTCTCGTCTTAAACAATTTAAACTATGTGAAGTTCTTCATAACTAATTCAAAATTCATTTCATAAATGCTCTAATGCAATTACTTGTTTTATTTTTCTTCTTACACTTTGCAAACTACGATTTATAACTTAGATTCATCACCTCACTTAGACTTTATCCTCTAGAGAGTTCCACTGGCGAGTCAGTGTTTTCATTCATTTTCAGAATTTTGACTCCATATCCCTAAGTGTCCCTCCCCTTCCATGCCATCAAATTTATAAAAACTCCCCAAAAACAAACTAAACCTAGCCATTGATTGTCGAAGAAACATCAAGTGACACAAGAGGTCCCTCTCTGAGTTGAGAAGGCTAGTACCCATCTCTAAAGTTGGTTTTTAGGTTACCTCTTTCGTTTGTTTATCAGATGAACAAATTTACAGAGTGCTCACATTTTTGGCACCGTTGTCAGGGATTGAAAGTGAAATATTCCCTAGGAAAATAATGACTTAAAGCTTCATATTTGATTCCTAAGGGTGACAGTGAATCAAACACCTTATTGGTTGAGACTGTTTTTACCCTGACGACTCCATTACCAAGAGACCAGTAGCACAAAGTAGTTTGAGCTAGAAATCCTGGCTCCCAAGAGAATTCACACTAGGAGAAACCTAGACCCAGACGCTACAATCCCTATGTCTAATCCTGATAAACTTGTACACAAAAGAAAAGAAAGGCCAATAAGCCTAGCCTTGCATTTAGAAATATATCTATCCTTTCCCAAAGATGGAGTAAAAAACATTGAAGATCTTGAGTTTGATGTGAAATTTGAGCAAACTCTGTTTAGAAGTAAATATAAATCTTGTTTGAATGAGGTCATCTTTGATAAGAAGAGGTTCCAAGATTTAATTTTAGCTGCCTCTACCAAGCCTATTTTGATCCATACTCAAAACCAACAGCCACTTCAAGTCCTCACAGTAGCCATGGCAGCTTGGTTTAACCCTCTTCTACTTCCTTCTAAGTCACATGATTTGCCCCAAGAGTATAAACTAAGGATTAAGTTGTATGATGCTAAAGGCAGTGTGTCAGCCCATAAGCATCTAGACTAGTTTAATGATTTCATAGACTTAGAAGAAGTAGATTTTGAGGATGCAAAAATGAGGTTGTTTTCACAAAGTCTTGCAGGAGAAGTCAGAAAGTGGTTTAGATCTCTCCCAACATCTAGTATCATAAATTTTGAATCCTTTGAAACCATTTTTATTGCAAAGTGGGGCGAAAAGAAAAACCCCCTTCAATTGTTAACTCAGTATAACAACATGAGGAGGTCACCTAATGAAACAGTGTAGGATTTTTCAGCCAAATTTGTGAAGGTCTATAATTTAATTCCTACTAAGGTAAAACCCCCTCCTAAAGCTGCCCAACTTAGATGTGTTGATTCCTTTAAAAGTGATTTTTCTTCGTTATTGAGGGAAAGAAGATCTACCTCATTATATGACATGATGAACAATGAAATAGAAGTGGAAGTGAATCTAATGGCCTCATGAAAGATCAAATCTAACTCTGACAGGGACATGAACAAAGTTCAAGACAAGGCACAACCTTCAGCCTCACAAACATCAGAAGAAAGGTTTGAAATGATGATGAAAACAATGGAAAAAATGATGGAGAGAATGGATTTAGATAATAATCCTAACACTAGAGAACATGTTGATGTCCCACCCAAAAATCAGAGAAGACCAGCAGTCCCACAAATTAGACAAAGAGATCATAGGAATCATGGGGATCAACAAATAAGAACTCCTTTTCAAAATAATTATGTAAATGAGAATTTTGTTTACAATTTCTAAGACAACATGCATTGTTGTCTTAGACAAAGGTATTTTTGACTAAAGAGAAACACGACAAGTTCATGGATGTTAATGAAATATTCATGTAGGAAAATGATGAGAGGTTGTTAGTAGAAAGATAAGATTACCAAACAGTGTTGCATAATGCCATCATGCAATTCCAAAGGAAATATAATCTTCGAAACCAAAAAGTGCCTACAAACCCTCCAAAGGGAAATCCTACCAAAGAAGCTAAAAATAACATACCTTCTTCAAGTCATCCCAAAAAGGACTCCGCTGCAAAAGATGTTGTGGAAAAAGGAAAGAAGAAGGAGGAATCCCAAAAAAAGGTTCCTGAAACAAGAATGGAGACAGTCACCAAAGAGGTAGAGAAAACCTCATCCTCCTTTAATTTTGAAAGTTATATGGCCAAGATTAAAATTTCTATACCATTCAATGAATTGATAAAAAACAGTGAATATAGAAATGATATCATCAAGATTCTCAAGATGGAACAAACTTCTGACACTTTCAACATACAAGATGATCATCCTTCCATATTATTTGGACCGCCTATAGAAGAAAATAGTGATGCTGAAGAGGTCCCCCATAGGAGATTGTACAAATAGGTTTTTCTCAAACACATGGTTAGTAACAAGTCACAGCCAAATAACCATCCCATCTACTTCGTGGATACTAAGTTGGGGTCTTCCATTTTCTTTAATGATCTGTGTTTTGAAGAGAAAGGGATAGAGATTGATATGGTTGTCAAAGATAAATCTGATCAGCATATTGAGAAGTTTTCAAAGCAGCAGGACAGTGCAAAAAATGATATGTGGAGCATGAGCTTCGATGGAGATATCAACAAAGAAGGGGAAGGAGTTGGTGTGTGGATTAACCACCCCATATTGGCTACAAAATTTTCCTCTTATAATATGTCTTTTGATTGCACAAACAACATGGATGAATATGAGGCATTGGTGTTAGGATTGAAGGATTTAAAAGAAATGGGTGCTAAGAGGATAGTTGTTCATGGGGATTATGAGTTGATCATAAATCAGGTGAAGGGAATATATCAATCCAAGAACCCCAGATTAAGAGAATACAGGAATACAGTGCTTGACCTGCTTGAAGACTTTTTATAATATAGCCTCTTAGTGATTCCAAGGGGTCAAAATCAAATTGTTGATGCCCTTGCCACTTTAGCTTCAGTTTTAAAAATTCCAATCTTTCCTAGCAGGGGATATGAAGTTGAGATCAAGCACAAACCAACACTCCCTGATAATATTAAGTACTGGTAGGTTTTTGAAGATGATAAACAAATAGAAAGTTTCCTCAAAATGGAAGATGGATTTGAGAATTTGAATATTGATGGAGAATATTGTGATGAAGAGGTGGATGTAGTTGTGTTTACAAAGGATGGTTACTTCGAAAATCAGATTTTTGGTAGAGATATAATGCAGTTGAAAAGTAACATCATTCCCAAGGGCTTGGTCCCATTGGAGAAACTCTTTGATAACAATGATGTGGCTAGGAGTCCAAAGATTACATTGGATGAAGGGGATGTTGAATATTGCAACATTGGGACTCAGGAAGATCCCAAGATCATTAAGTTGTCCAAAACACTTAGCTCAAAAGTCAAGCAGAGATATATCAATTTAATGAAATAATTCCCTAATGTTTTTGCCTAGAGCTATGAAGATCTGAAAGTTGATGACACCAAGGTAATTCAACACATGATTCCAATCAAATAATACCATAAACCTTTCAAAAATAAATTAATAAGGATAAATAATTTCATGCTTTCGTTGATTGAGAAAGAGATAAAGAATATGTTTGAAGCCAAGATCATAATATCTTTGAGGTTTTCAAAATGGGTGGCAAATATGGTGTCTGTCAGAAAGAAGAGTGGGGAGATCATATTGTGTGTGGACTTTAGAAATATTAACAGGGTGTCTCTCAAGGATACTACCCACTGCCTAAGATGGATCACATTCTACAGAAAGTGGTAGGTTCTCAAAAAATGTCAATGTTGGATGGTTTCTCTAGGTACAATCAGATCATGGTGCACCCTGATGATCAGGAAAAGACAACATTCACAACACCATGGGGTGCATTCATGTATTCCAAGATGCCTTTTGTGTTAATGTTTAAGACATTATTATATATGTTTTCATTTCATTAGATAACAACATCATAATCCAAGATCACTGAGAAATACACAATCACAAGAGACACAACATTTATCCTGGGAAACCCTCTAGGGGAAGAAAACCCAACAAAACTTCCTCAATATAGATAGCCAATACAATGCCAAGAGATCTCTTATGTTCATACAGAAAGTCCTCTCCTAGATATGCACCACTCTCTCTCTCTCCTTTGCCGGTAACAGATCAAAACTTGTCTCTCAAACTGAGCAAGTGAGTTATGTCTAAGTGAGGCACTAGCCTCCTTTATTTATACAATTCTGGCACGTGTGAAGTGTCTCTTTACTGGCAGGGCTGACTTCTCAAACTGGGTGGGTAAACACACCTTTATTATATTTCTAGGTCTCTTTAATAACTGTTGGGGCCGACTTATTATTCTGCCTATTATAATTGTCTTTTGACCAATCCGCAAAAGGGGATTTGGTCCTATTACAATAACCAACATGATCAATCCACAATGGGGATTGATCCTATGAATAATATATCAATAATAATAAGAATACTCTTTGCAGTTACATTATTTCACCACTCCCCCTTAAAAAAAAGGGTATTCTTCAGCAGCATCATGCAAGAGAGAGAGGACAACATCATCAATATCATCTTGGTTGTCGTATCTATAAATCATCAGAATTTTTCTTCATCGGCAGCATCATCATTCTCAAAGGAATTCCATCATCATATACATCAATATGTATTAGTATAAAAATGGATACATCATCATCATCACAACACAAGGCTGGCTCATCATAATACAAGACTGGATTTACGTCACAACTATCAAGCTGGAAGCTCAGTACTTGTCTCATCTCAATGTCTTTCTTTACATCACAACACTCAAGATGGAAGCAATATACTAGACTGGCTTTATGTCACAGCTATCAAGTTGGAAGCATAGTACTAGTCTCATCTCATCATCTTGCTTTACGTCGCAACACTCAAGCTGGAAGCAGGATACTCGTCCTGCTTTACGTCACAACTATCCGGTCAGAAGCAGGATACTAGACTAGCTTTATGTCACAACTATCCAGCTAGAAGATCAATGCTAGTCTCATAATATCATATTGCTTTACATCACAACCATCAAGTCAGAAGCAAGGTACACATCCTACTTTACATCACAACCATCAGGATGGAAGAATGGAACTAGACTTGCTTTACGTCATAACTATAAAATAAGAAGCATAGTACTAGTCACACATCATCTTTCTTTACATCGCAACCATCAGGTCAAAAGAAAGGAACATATCATCTTGCTTTACATTTGAAAACTAGGTTAGAAGCAAGGAACATCTCATCTTGCTTTACGTTTGACAACTAGGTCAGAAGCAAGGAACATCTCATCTTGCTTTACGTCTGACAACTCGGTTAGAAGCAAGGAACATCTCATCTTGATTTATGTCTGACAACTCAATAAGAAGAAAGGAACACATCTCATCTTTCTTTACGTCTGAAAACTTGGTCAGAAGCAAGGAACACATTTCATCTTGCTTTACATCACAACCACAAGGTCGGAAGCAGGGAATATCTCATCACAACAACTACTCCCCCTTTTGAGGAAGGTCCTTTCAGACTATGCCAAGCTTATCTCAGAAGTAATCAAACATCACATGATATAGGAGCTTGGTCAACACGTCAGCAACCTGTTCATCCGTGCTAATGTACTGGAGCTTCAAGACTCCTCTTTGTACCATGTCACAGATGTAGTGATAGCGGATCTCTATGTGCTTTGACCTGTCATGGAATACATGAATTTCTGTCATCTTTATGCAGCTCTGGCTGTCACATAGAATCAAGGTTTCTCTCATCTCTAAGTCAAATAGGTCAGTCAACAACTTTCAAAGCCATATATCTTTGCAGATAGCAGAACATGTAGCAATGTATTCTACTTCTGTTGTGCTAAGAGCAATGCTAGATTGTTTCCTACTCTAGCACGAGATCATAGCTGATCCCAAACTAAAACATCATCCTGAAGTGCTCTTCCTGTCAGAAACACTTCCTACCCAATCTACATCAGTATATCCACTCAATGTGAAATCATGATCTCCATCATAGCTGAGACCATAATCTATTGTACCTTTAAGGTACCTCATCACATGTTTTGCAGCCACTAGGTGAACACGTCTCGGTTCTACCAGAAACTGACTCAATGTATTCATGAAAAAACAAATGTATGGTCTAGTGTTCATCAGGTACATCAGGGATCCAATAATTTGTCTGTAAAGTGTGGAATCAATCAATTCTGATGAAGTATCAACCAACAGCTTCAACTTCGCTTCCATGGGTGTATTCATGGGATTGTATTCCAACATGTCGAATATCTTTAAGATTTTGATTGTGTACTTTCCTTGGTTAAGGAAGATCCTTTCAGAACTCTACCATACCTAAAGACCTAAGAAATAATGCATTAGGCTAAGGTCTTTCATTTCAAATTCTGAGGCAAGTCTCTTTTTACATTTAGTGATGAGCTTTTCTTCTCCAGTTAAGAATAAGTCATCTGCATATAGCAGTAAGATTATTGGCTCATTATTCATAATTTTGAAGTAGATATTAGTCTTCTTTAATCATGGTAAAGCCTAAGCTCATCAAGAAATTGTCTATACGGCCATACCAAGCTCTAGGAGCTTGCTTCAATCTGTATAAGGCTTTCTTCAATCTATAGACATGAGACCTCCTGTTTTCAACCTCAAATCCTTGAGGTTTCTCTATATACACTTCCTCTTCAATGACACCATTTAGGAAAGTTGTCTTCATGTCCATCTGGTGCAGCTTCCACTTCATCTTAGCTGCAAGAGCTATTATGGTCCTGATTGAAGTGTATCTGGCCACAGGAGCGAATGTCTCTTCATAGTCAATGCCTTCCTTCTGGGAAAAGCCATGAGCGACAAATATTTCTTTATACTTCTCAATAATTCCATCAACAACATGTTTTATTTTGAAGAGCCATCTAAAGGATACCCCATCTTTATTATTCGGTCTAGGAACTATTTCCCATACTTCATTCTTCATTATGGATTGGTATTCCTCTGTTATGGCATATGTCCATTCTTTTCTCTGAATGGATTCTTCAAAGTAGGTAGGCTCCTCTTCTAGGAGATCACACATCAAATATATATAATTGGAGAATGGCTTTGGTCTTTTCACTTGTCTCGTAGTTCCTTGGGGAACAACGTACTTCTCTCCATATTGAATAAGCTCTCTAGCCCAAGCTAGCTTTTTTTTATGGAGGATCGTCATCTGAGGAGCTTCTTGCACTTCTACTATACCATGGTCTTCTAGAAGTTCCTCATCAAGGGAAGTTATGACTTCCCTCACTGGTTTTGCAGCTCTGGGAACCTCCCTCATTGCAGTATTGGGGATTACAGGTTCTTCTTCATATTCCTCTTCAAGATGGCATAGTTTAGATTTCTTGAGCATTGCATCTTCATCAAAGGTCACATCCCTGTTGATTTCAATGTGATGTTGACCTAGTATATAGATTCTGAAGGCCTTGGAGACCTCACAGTATCCCACAAATATTCCCTTCTTTCCTGAAGGGTCCAGCTTGTTTCTCTTTTCTTTAGGTATATGAATAAACAATGGACAGCCAAATATTTTGAGATGGCTTACCTCTTGCTTCTTTCAGGTGAACATCTCTTCCGGTATCTTGAGCCCAAGTGCACTATGGGACAATCGGTCCTGCACATAGACAACTTCCATTGTTTCTTCTGCACATAGGAAGATCTTGATCATGGATCCTATTTTTCACAGCTTCTATCATGGTTCTGTTCTTCTGTTTAACTACACCATTTTGTTGGGGATTATAGGGAGTAGTGAGTTCCCTCTAGATCCCAACATCTTTGCAGAAGTTCACAAACTCTTTTGTGGTATATTATCCTCCATTATCTGACCTAAGTATCTTAATCTTCTTTTCATAAAGGTTCTCTATCAAGGCTTTGAATTCCTTGAACTTGTTGAACACTTCAAATATATTCAGGTCTTATGAGCGTAATCATCAATGAATGATACATAGTATACATACCCACTAATGGAGGACGATGGCATTGGGCCACATACATCTGAATGAATGAGTTCTAGGACTCCTTCTACCTTGTTGTCCCTCTTTGGAAATGGGTTCTTGATGTTCTTCCCTTGTGCACATCCATTGCATACGCCTTCATGGTCACCTTTGAGTTATGGTAAACCTGTGACCGCTTTGCATATGTATGATAGCACTTTGTAGTTGATGTGAGCTAATCTTCTATGCCAAAGTTCACATGGATTATTCAATGACGTGGGTCATGGCAGCTTCTGAGTGACCCTTTAGCTTATGCAATCCACCTTCTTCTCTTCCAATGATGATTTCTTCATTTATGGTCTCTTCTTTAGCACGTTGCCTTCTGCAAATTTCACTATAGATTTTACATGTGACCTGGAGCAAGGTCAACAAAGCAACAAGCAAGAATAATATCCTTCTAATAATATAGAGAAATAGCACAAACAATCATCACAGTAGCTCCTTTAGAGCTATCACTTATAATTTATCTAAAGCAAAGATTAAAGGTAAGGAATACAATACGAAGTGAGGTCAACACTCTCATAGTGTTGTGACCAAGCATTCTTCCATGGCAACCTAGAACTAACACATGAGGTTTCTCCTAGAGGAGGTGTTAGTTGTATCAGGCAAAGTATTTACCTCTATATGCTCACATGCTATCAAGTATAATACTTTACAACGACTGCTATCTCAACTATAGTCATCAAATTTTCATGTGTACCTTTGAATCTTATTAATCTTGATAAATCAAACCTGGAGCCTTGTCCTCAATAATGAGTGCTTTCTTTTCTTCCAGGTCTTCTTCACTTAAGTGAAAAGTTCTTTCTTCAACCTATCTATTGTACTAAGACAATACGTTATCTTGACAGAAGGTTAGGTTAGAGGATAAGCTTTATGATCAAATTTTGATCCTTCTAATAATTTGATCATAGCTTCAACATGCAATATTGATCAACATAATGTTATGACAAATAGATGTGTATCAGAATAATCACTTATGGGTTGCATCATTCCTATGAATGTGTTGAATCTTGAGATCCTTCTAGATCTATGGCAAGAGATCCCTTCTCCCACAAATAATATTTGGGGTTTAACCACTAAACATATGTAAGTACATACCTTTGATAGCATTTGCAGGTAGTGGCTCCATCTGGTAGCAACGGTAATCATTTCCAAGTCTTCAGAAAACTTGAAGGGTAATTGCAACTGGTTCTACGGCTACAACTGCAACTGGTACTACAATTGAAACTGGTTCTGAGACTGGAATTGCAACTGCAACTTAGGGTTTTATGAGGAAACCCTAATTTTTCTAACTTCAAATTTTGAAATTCTGTTCGAGGGAATAGATGCACTTAGCTAAGGCGAGTATGTTGTTGTAGTCAAAATTTTGAAAATCCAACTTTTACCCCCTCAAACTTGATCTGTGGATTTCTGGACTGGTGCTTCTGGTTTTTTGGTACTTCTGGTACTCTGGTACTTTTGGTACTCTGGTACTTCTGGTACTCTGGTTTTCTGGTACTTTGTGAAACTAGGGTTTCACTTTTCGGGAGATCTAGCCACTGAAAAGGTGCGCGGATGATGCCAAATTGATCCTTAGGGGAGGGTGAAACTTTCTAGATAGTTTTAGGGCTGAAAAGATTCACTTTTGAAAAACCCTAATTTGGAGGTACGACAATAGGGACGTTTTTTTCTTTCGAAATATGCTTCCTTCAGCTTGGCTCTGATACCATGTTAATGTTTAAGCCATTATTATAGATGTTTTCATTTCATTAGATAACAACGTCATAATCCAAGAACACTGAGAAATACAAAGTCACAAGAGACACAACATTTATCCTGGGAAACCCTCTAGGGGAAGAAAACCCAACAAAACTTCCTCAATATAGATAGCCAATACAATGCCAAGAGATCTCTTATGTTAATACAGAAATTCCTCTCCTAGATATGCGCCACTCTCTCTCTCCTTTTTGGTAACAAATCAGAGCTTGTCTCTCAAACTGAGCAAGTGAGTTATGTCTAAGTGAGGCGCTAGCCTCCTTTATTTATACAAGTCTGGCACATGTGAAGTGTCTCTTCACTGGCAGGGTTGACTTCTCAAACTGGGTGGGTAAACCCACCTTTATTATATTTCTGGGTCTCTTTAATAATTGTTGGGGTCGACTTCTTATTCTGCCTATTACAATTGTCTTTTGATCAATCCGCAAAAGGGGATTTGGTCCTATTACAATAACTGACATGACCAATCCACAATGGGGATTGATCCTATGAATAATATATCAATAATAATAAGAATACTCTTTGCAGTCACATTATTTCAACATTTTGGACTCATGAATGCAGGGGGAACATTTCAAAGAGCTATGTTCATAGCTTTTGATGATGAGAAAGACAAATTCATTTTTATCTACTTAGATGATATCACTTTGTACTCAGTTTTTGATGAAGAACATCTCAAGCATTTAAGAAGGGATTTTTATAAGTGCAAAAAGTTTGGCATTTCATTGAACCACAAGAAGTCGAAGAAGGGAAGCTACTGGGTCACATTATTTCAAAAGAGGGGATAAATATAGATCCCAACAGAGTTGAGGGGATCTTAAAAATCGGCACACCTAGAAGAAAAAAGGAAGTGCAATATTTCTTGGGGAAAGTGAATTTTTTGAGGAGATTCATCCCTAACCTGGATGAAATCATAAACTAAATCACTAAAATGCTCAATAAAGGAAATGAGATAAAGTGGATCCCATAAGATAGGAAGTCCTTTGAATACATTAAAGTGGCATTGACCAAAGCCCCAGTACTGGCCAACCCTAATTTTGAAAAAGACTTTATATTTTTCTCTTTTTCCTCGGAGCACACCATTGTTGGTGTTTTACTACAAAAGGATGAAAAGAATTTTAGAATCCTATAGCATACTATATAAGGACATTGAGGGATGCCCCATTGAAGTATGATATCATAGAAAAGAAAGCATATGCATTGGTCAAGGCCCTAAAGGAGTTCAAAGTTTATATCTTGCATTCTCATACCACTGCTTATGTGTCGAAAAGTTATGTGAAAGACATTTTAACTCATCCTAACTATGAGGGGAAAAGGGGAAAGTGGATAGCTATGTTGTTGGAATATGACCTTGATATCAAACCTACAAAGTTGATCAAAGGGCAGGGACTTACCAAGCTAATGGCATAGAAAAATTATGAAATCCTGGGAATAAATTTCGTTGTTGATTTGTCAGTATATTCAGAAGAAGAGAGAGTCCCCTATATATCCCAAATATTCCTTGACTCCCCATGGTATGTAGATATCATTTATGTGTTGATAAATTTGTAGGCTCCTCCTGAATTGAGTAAAACTAAGGCCAAGTTATTAAAGCTGAAAGCAGTGAAGTTTTGTATGGTAAATCAATCTCTATATTGGAAGGATCCAAGGGAAATCTTATTGAGTTGTTTGATAGAGGAGGAAGCAGAGAGGACCATCAGAGAATTCCATAAGGATGACTGTGGAGGACACCATTATTTGAAAACTAATGTGCACAAGATATTGAGGGTTGGGTTCTATTGGCCTAGCATTTTTATGATGTCTACAAATAGGTTTCAAGATGTCATGAATGCCAATTTTTTTATGGGAAGAGAAAATTGCAGCCTTTACCCTTGAAACTCATCTCTGTTGAAGAACCTTTTAGACAATGGGGCCTTGATTTCATAGGAGAAATTCATCCCCAGTCTTCACCTCAGCACAAGTGGATTCTGGCAGCCATAGATTACTTCACTAAGTGGATTGAGGCAGTTCCCACCAAGCAAGCCACAGATCTTGTTATCATCCAGTTTTTGGAAGACAATATTTTGTCCAAGTTTCGGTGTCCAATCAAAATCATTACAGACAATGTAGCAACATTCAAGTCCAAAAATATGGAGAAATTTTGCAGCAACTACAATATAACTCTTGGCCACTCCACATCTTATTACCCTCAAGGTAATGGTGTAGCTGAGTCATCAAATAAAATCTTAACCATAATTATCAAAAAGCTGCTACAAGATAACAAAAAATCTTGGCACAAAAATCTCATCCATGCACTATGGGTTGACAGGATCACCCCAAAAATATCTATTGCCACTTCGCCCTTCCAGATTGTTTATGACATATAAGAAATTTTTCCTAATACATTAGGGTTGTCAGTGATGAGGTTGTTAGAGGAGTAGGATAATGAAATAGATGTCACTCGAAGAAGAAAATATGAACTGATCAATGTCCAACAAACAAGAGAAAAATCCTTCAACAATTCTCAGTTGCACCAAGACAAGATCAAAAAATATTTTGACAGGCATACCAAGGAGGGTGACTCCAAAGTGGGAGACTTGGTATTGAGATGGGATGCCATAAATGAAGACAATGGAAAGCATGGGAAATTTGACCATCTATGTCTGGGACCTTTCAAAATCATGGTGTACCATGGGAATCATTCCTATATGATACATGAAAGTGATGGAGACATTGTTGGAGGAGGAACTGTGAATGGAAGGTTCCTAAAACATTATATCATTTGAAAGAACCATCACCCTTTCCATTCATTGTAAACAATCATTTTTTTTTTTTTTTCAGTAGAAGCAGTTGAAACTAAATCAGTACAACTGAAGCCGAAGGTGAAGGCCTTGAGTTATGCTAAGTAGATTTTGAGTTTTCTAAATAAATATTGGTAAACTCAGTTGCAGGAATAAATCATAGCCCAATGGGTAGGCACTTGGTCGGTTGTTCTTTGCTACCTCGCAGGGAGGATAGCATCCCCAGTTGGAGCCCATGTTATCACCATAACAAATTTATGTGGGAGATCTGGTTTTCAAATCTTAGAGAGGTGATAAACTGATGTGGTGGCGTGATAAAATGGAGGGCAGGGCAAGATCTAGTGGGAGGAGGAAAAATATAGTGGTAGTGCGGAGTGTATGGGACCCGATAGGTTTCAGATCGTGGGTGCTAGAGATCAATGGTTGGGGATCATTTCAAGGGGAGAACTTGCGTGGAGGGTAATTCCCAAAAGCGGTCCTAAAAGTAAATCATGGTTTCGGGTGGGGACCACATGGTGCCACTAGGTGAAATTTGGGGCGATAAATGGGTTTCCCCAAACCACTTCCCCTCACCCCCAAAATTGGAAAAGTATATAAAGGGGGCACTCGTCGTTATTTTATTTATTTTCAAATATTGTAACGTTGAAAGTTGGCATGACCACTCCATTCAAATTGAAGCTCAAAAGCACGCCAAGCTCATGCATTTTCCTCTCATTTACAGGTATTTTTCATTGCCACCATGGATCCTATCATTATGTCAGTAGTAGAGCAAGACCCCATGTCAAATGAAGAATCCCTGATTGACAAAGATTCAGATGTGTTCGACACTGAAATCACCATTTATCCCATCTCTATGTCCAGAGCCAATCTGTCAGATAATGTAGGGAAATAGATACCCTTCCTTGAAGCAGTCCAAGCCACTATAGTCCCTTACATTTTCGAGGTCACTTTCCCCTTCCCCAAATTCATAGGTTAGTGCATAGAGAAGTATTCACAGGAAGAGAAATTTGTCTTAAATAAACAAGGGTCTGAGGTCTTGTGTAGGGTAGAGAGTCTGTCAATTTGAAGCACCCTCGGCATACAAGAGTCCCTCTCTGTAGCGTTTGAACTATTTGAAGAAGAAAATCTAATCATGGTTTACAAGGAATGTCCCTCATAAGTCAAAGACCTATTATTGCAAACAATTGTCAAACCATAGCATATTTCTGAAAGTTTGTCCCTGCCAATGACTGTAAATATCATGGTTATTGAAGTCCAATGGGTCTGTTCCATATTGAGTTAGATTTTAGGTCTAGATAATGAAAAGTATGTGGTAGAGGTCATGTTAGGTTTTATGTTTTCATTTTTCTAGATAGAGTCCATTCAGTCAATTTGCATCAACTTCAATAAATTCATAGCTGATAATATCCACCAGAAGCTAGTGAATTTTCAATTGCAAAGACATTTAAGGTATTACACATACTTGTTGAAGATTTTCCTAGAGACAAACAAGAGAGAGTTCCCTCAAGTAGAATTCATATAAACTGAATGTAAAAGAATCAAAATGCTCATTTTTATCAACAAGGTCATGTCCAGGGTTTACAACCTGATTTTCAACACCAGCCTGCCTAGAGTCCTAGATGACATGATGAGTTATTTACAGCGAAATCCAAAAAACAAAGTGGGGGAGTGGGTGTTGTTCAGACATTCAACAATGATATGGGTTTATGGTTGTCATGAATCCTCCTATCTTCTGCCTATTTTTCTGACACCCAGAGTCTTTTCCCTGGAGTCCATCAGGAAAATAATCATATTAGAGATAGAGAACTTCTTGAAACTACACAAGGCATCCAACCTCAAATTTTGTTTCATCATTGGACCCTTCATTGTCAAGACAAGATCATTCTTATCTCATGTCTAAGAAAATCTCAAGTATTTTGGATTTGCATAGCTATAGGGAAGAATATATGATCCACATCAGATCATATCCAAGAGAAGACTAATGAACAAACAAGCCCCCGATAAGCATGAACATGTTGAGGGTTTTGAAAAATTGCCAAATCTAGATGTTTGTACTGATATGGGAGCAATATTGCAACCAACGCAAACACACCAAGTGGAGGCAACCCTGCAACAGACTCAAATACAACCAACTCCTCATAATTTGATAGTGAAAGTCCCCAAGGTAAGTGTTTACAACAAAATAAGCAGTTAAGAAGCCCTAGGCACCAGTAGTGAGCAGATTGCCCCTAAAAAGATGAAAATCATACAATCTCCACAGATAGTGGATATAGAGGAGGAAGAGCCTAAAGAACAAGTAAACTTAGATATGGTGGAGAGTGGCACCAACAATGTAGAATTTGGGAAAGGAAGCAAGCTCCAAACTGAAGGAAGCTCAAGGACTTTCAGCAGCAAAAAGAAAATCTTTGATAAGGCATCTAGAGCAGCCTATCAATCTAAAGAATATTTGGTAAATAAATATGATGAGAAATGAAACTTGGATATGAGTGAAATGAGGGAGTTAATCCATGAAGTAGGAAAGATATCTCAGCAGAAGTCTTCTATGCTCATAGTGAGAGATGTAGAGAAGAAGAAATTCAATATAGCAGTTGTAGATGAGGATAAATTATCTAAGATCAAGCTAAAATAAGAAAGCACCAGTGCTCCAGACAAAGTGAAATTCCACAAGAATACCAGTGACATGATGTATTCAGATTACTTGGGTCTAATCCTGAATAATTCAAAGCTGTCAACTTATTAAATTAATTTGGAAGGGAAGTTAAGGCAAGAAAAATCATCCAGTAGAGCTTGGAAAACTTGGGTCAAAGGGATAGAATCTGAAGGCCCTCAGGGAGTAAAATCCTCCTTAGGAGAAAAAGACAAGCTAATTCAAATCTTGAAGAAGAAACTAAAAATGTTTTCCACAGAGCATCCACAAAGAGTAGAACTGGTTTCTCTAGAACATGAGAAGGAGGCATTTCGATAAGAGGCATTGAATTACAAGGCCAAGGTATTACAGCTAGACCAAGAAAAAGTGAACTGGTCACAAGGACATACAAAAGTACCAAACATGGTTGTAAATGTACCTTCTACTACAGAAACTACACCAAGCACTGAAGGACTTATCCAAGCTATGTCACAAGTTATCTTGAAGGTGGGAGAAATCAAAGGTCTAAAGGGAGATATAGAGAAATTGAATCAAGAAATGAAAACAAAAGATGAGAGGATGGCTCAGCTTCAAAAGGAGAATCAAGATTTGCAAGAAAGAGAAGACAAGATGAAAACAAGGTTGAGAGGAAAAGGACTATTGCAGGGAGCCAAACACATCATCTGGGATTATATTGTTCCTAAAGATTCCAATTTCAGGTTGTACTTGAACTTCATCAATGAAAAATATAGCATGGCCATCATAGCCAGAAGCAAGTGCACTGTTGTAAATGAGACCCTAGAAAAGAAACCCTCGGATTGGGCCCAAAATTCCATTAACCTGCTAAATTCCATCCCCACTGTAGAACTTCAGAACATTGGGGTCAAAGATAGGACTACATTGATCATCTGGGTCAGGAGGGTCATTGCCAAGCATAACCTTCTAAAATTAGTCCAAGCCAAGGCCATATAGATGGAGCAGAGTATAAAGGAATTCAAAGATTTGTTTGAGTCTTTTTTCATCAAAGGCCTTTCACCATTTTTGGATGGCAGAGGAAAATTGTATGATCAGGAGGAACACAACTCTCTTCTCGCCCAATGCAGAATGGATCACTCCAAGTTTGAAAGCCTAGACGAAAACGTGAAAGGAGCAACCCTGGTGGAATGTTTGATCACAGAGTATATAGGAATTCAAAGATCTGTTTGAGTATTTTTTCATCAAAGGCCTTTCACCATTTTTGGATGGTAGAGGAAAATTGTATGATCAAGAGGAATACAACTCTCTTCTCACCCAATGCAGAATGGATCACTCCAAGTTTGAAAGCCTGGACGAAAACGTGAAAGGAGCAACCCTGGTGGAATATTTGATCACAGATTTTGAGATCTTGAATTAGTTCAAGACAGTGAAGATTGGAATTCTAGTCATGACGTATGCCTCTTGCATTGACCTGGAGATCCTAATTAAATAAATGATGGACTACAATATCCCTTCTGACTTGCAGTGGAAGGAGATAGTGAAGATGGGTAAAACAATGTGTAGTTTTTTAGGAACCAGCAGATAATGCCCAAGTGTCACCAAAATGACAGATCAGAAAGAGGACCAAAAAAACACATATGGAAAAGGAAGTAGTTGAAGAGTCAGAGGAATCATTCATTGATTCAAGAAACATTTTTTGATTAATTATTGTGATCAGTTCCCATACCAAAACTATCATATGTAATTATTGTAGTCAAGTTTAGAAGCTGAAACGTTTCAGTTCAACGATTGTAATCAGTTTCTAATTGAAAGGAACTTGAATTGTATAAATGTAAGAAGTTTCAAATGTATTAATGTTGGAAGAACTGAAAGGGCACCTTTTAGTTGTTCTGAAATCAATTGTAATTTTCCGGAGCTGAATTGAATACATATGCAGAAGATTTTGAAGTCTCTATGAAAAGATTCTTATGGTGGTGATATGAGTTTTGTCTTCTCTCCTTGTATGTATTTCCCATGTTCTTTAATTCCATTTGCACTTTATTTTGTTTAAATTGGATAGTTTAAAATCCTAGAATTCATCTTGTGATGCTCTCGGATTAAGCAATTTAAACTGTGTGAAGTTCTTCATAAATAATTCAGAATTCATTTCATAAATTCTTTGATGTAGTTACTTGTTTTCTTTTTCTTCTTACACTCTGCAAACTACAATTTATAACTCAGATTCATCGCCTCACTTAGCCTTTATCCTATGGAGAGTTCTACTTGCCAGTCAATGTTTTCATTCATTTTCGGAATATTGACTTCATATCCCTAAGTGTCCCTCCCCTTCCTTTCCAGCAAATTTATAAACCCCCCCAAAAAACAAACTAAAACTAGCCATTAATTGTCGAAGAAACATCAAGTGACACGAGAGAGCCCTCTTTGAGCTATGCAGGCTAGTACCCAACTCTAAAGTTGGTTTGTAGGTTACCTCTGTCATTTGTTTATCAGTCGAACAAATTTACAGAGTGCTAACAAAGTATGAGCATGAAAACGGAGACCAAAAAAACGGAGATAAGATTAATCTTTTAAGAACTAAAGTTGCATCTTCATGTAGGATTATGCTATTGATTTACATAATGGAAATGATTATACCAATGTTGTGTGTATGAGAGAGAGAGAGAGATGTGAATTATTACAACCATAGAATTTCTATTAATCTTGTAAGGTAATTGGGTGGAAGGTTGAGGTTGAGGGAAACCTATCATAAAGTTAAAAATCATTAGAATCCCAACAGAGATATACCTTGTCCAACCTATGTTGGAGCACTAGAAGGGAATTTGGATATATTGAGGGATTGTTTAATAAATAAGGGGATCCCATTTCTATTATTTTGCAGGTTGAGGAGGAAGAGTGTTGGTTGATTGGGATATTTGTAGAGGTATTTCTTGTCTATAAATGTAAATGAAATGAAGAGATGAGAATCCCTGGAGTCCCAATAGAGATATTCCCTAGCTAGCATGTGATGGAGCACTGAAAGGGAATTGGGATAACTTGAGGGATTGTTTAGTAGAGAAGGGGATCCCATTCCTAGTTTTGTGCAGGTTGAGGGGAAAGAGTGATGGTTTATTGGGATAGTTGTAGAGGTATTTCTTTCCTATGAGAGTTTATGGTTTGTGGGATGAATAAGAAGAATTAGAGACATACCTTAGGGCTTCACCCTTGTGGATTAATAGCCTTAGATTGAGGTGTCATGTGTCATAGAAATATTTAGTGTAGAAGAGATCCTATGGTTGGGTGGAATGTCCTTTGTTTGAAATCAATTGAGTAATTATTTTTCTATAAAGATAAGTAATTTGATTGAGTAATAAAATGTTGTATTATTGTGTTTTATGTTATGTAATTTTATTATTTTCAATTTTCTTACTTCTTTGCTTATAGCTTTAATTTTCATAATCATGGATGAACTATTGTAGGACTACATGTATATATGAGAATTTTATTCAATTTTTAAGGCTATTGTAGCTTTTATTTTTTCATTGAATGCCACTACCAACCTCGTGTATGGAAATGCATTAGAGAAGCATGTATACTAAGTGTTTGACAAGATGACTATATGGATAAATTGGTTTTATGTTCACTTAAGTGTATAATATCAAATTTATGGTCTCTAATAAGTTATTTACTTGATATGTTAAGAAGTTTCTCTTTGAAAAAAGACATTCTGGAACCTATTTCCTATGTTTGAATATCAACTTTCCCAGAGGATTTTTGAGTGTTTTAATCATTTATTTTGATATGAATGTCCTTAAATGATTTAGAAATATTTCTCGATTGTTTATCCTTGCCTTAACTAGTCCATAATATAGTGTTTTAACTTGGAATATTTCATGAAGAATTTATAACCTAGTTTTTTGTTGCTACAAATCACTTGTAGCAATTGATATGGATATATTGTCATAATGGTTGTAGATCTGTTGTAGCAATTGCTACAGACTTTTTGTAGCTAGTATTTTGAATTTACGATGGTTGCAGATTCATGGTTTCATTTGCATTGAGGATCAAAGAAAAAATTTATGGTGTTTTTGAGGTACTTTTAGCCTCAACAATGTATAGAGTTTAATGGGTATGTTACAATATGGTATTAGAGCACAATTTCAAGTTGATTAGAAGAATTTGAGTGCCCCACCACCTCAAAATTGCTACAAGGGTGGCTAGGTATGTGACAAGGTATGCCAATAATGGTTCTCTAATGACACTTAAGGAGGACTCCAACCCCCTTGTAGGATATATTGGGTAGTAGGACACCTTGTGGTATGGAGGGAAATATTTTGGTACATAATTATTCTTTTAAAAATTGAGTGTTAGTGGAATTTCATTCATCACCTATCGCGGGTCACTCTGGATATTAGAAAACATATGAATGAGGTTTACAAAATAGATGAACGAGGTAAGTGATCCTTCTTTTAAAAACACATGAAGAGGATATTCATACTTTTGTAAATGAACATGAATCCTATCAAAGGAACAAGGGTGAAAAAATGAATATCCTTGAGGCATTGCAACTACAACTAATCCCAACAACTATTTTGGCTGACCTTTCCATGTTGACAAGAAATATATCAACATGGTGGTAGTCAATTTCCTTACCAAATATGCTATGACATCCATTTATGCCATCCATAGTTGCCCAATTTTTCATGGATAAGATTTTTAAAATGCATAGCATGCCTACTTCATTGTGTTAGATAATGATCCCACCTTCACCAAAACAATCTTGCAAGATTTGTTTATACTACAAGGCATTCACTTGAAAATGAGCACAATGTATCTTCCCAAAACAATGGTCACACAAAAGTGGTCTACAATTGATTGGAAACTTATTTGCAATGTTTTGCATCGAACTAATAATTCCAATGGGTTCAATGGTGGTATAATACAACTTATCATGGTGCTACCAAAATGTCCGCATATGACATTGTCTATGTCTTAAATCCTCCCTCGGTATATCCATATTTACTAGGCACATCCAAGTTTTAAGAATTTTATTACACAATTAACATCATAGCAACTATTCTTTGCACACTCAAGGACAATTTGGTTAATTGCATGAAATAAAAAATCATTCAACATTTCTTTGAACATTCTTTTGATGAAGAGAATCAAGTGTTTCTCTATCTACAACATTATAAGAAGGGTTTAGAATATAGACAAAGAAAATGACCTCCTAAAAGTCAATATAGTTTCTACACTACTCCAAACATACCAAAATAAATGAACAAAAAGCAGTAGAAGAGAAGATCAGTAATTATACCTTTTACTCAATGTCTGGTGATGATATCCTCAAGCTCTATAGCTCCAAAGGATGCAAGTCCCCTTCTAAAGATGATATGCATCCAAGACTAGGAAAACAATGCTACAAGCATACTATTTATATTCATAAATTAGGATTAGATATCAAATGTTATGTATAAATCAAATAAAAGACGCAAAACATCATCATTTGGGACAAGTAAAAGAGATTCTTTTATTCATTAATCAAAGACTGAAACTTACAATCCTCACAGGCCACCGTTCTACGAACCTAGTCTAGGATCCTCTTTAAAATGCTCCAAGTGCACCATTAAGTCTCTTCTCACAATATACTAATCATCTCAAAGAAAGGGAATGGATCGAATGGAAGAAAAGGGGCTGAAGAGGGAATGTTGAGGCAGTAACTCACAAAAGGTTGCAAATGCTTGGGCAAGGAAGAGAATGAAACTATGTAGAGTTTCACAGTTCTAATTCTTGGTTGTGGAATGAGACCCCAAGACCTCCTTTAATATGATAAAAGGATGGTTATTTGGTTAGGGGACGAGCTGTAGAAGGTGAATTGGTTGGGAAGCCTCTAATAGCCCGTGAATTCCACGGAATTCCCTACAACTTTTTAATTTTTGCAACTTTTGGAGGTATACGTAGGTTGTTTAATGTGTATAAAGTGTATGTAAACATGTTGTCTATCATGCATCAAGGGTATGTACGTGGCTATAGTGCAGCAGGGTGCATACATGCTCTAAAAATTGGTTTTTTAAATAGATCTCCTTGGCAGTGATTTGGAAAATTATGCAAGTAAGAAGGCCAATTCCATGTATGCATGAGTAGATAATTTTAGGGATATAACAAACGACCCCTAATGTAATATGTCAGAAGAGAAATGGATGGCTGAAATACATTACAACATCTTTACCAATGCACAAAATAGAGTGAGCTTAGGACCAGAGTTCGGGAGGTGCCATCTGCAAAACACCAATTGTTTCTCTGAGGCAGGAATACCCATGCTCGGGATGAACCAAATCATGAATTCCAATCAAATACACTATATATCCATGTCATATAACTATATAAAGTGTATCCGCGAGCAATAAACAATGGATCTACATCTCAAAATTAGTCGAAGATATACAAGTATAGTATGCATCTTCAAGAAGCTAGTGATGCCTGTAGTTGGAGATAAAATATTTGTAGCTCAAGAAACAAATTAAAGATATTCAAAAATAAGGTAGGAGTACAATGGGAGTGTATGAATCACTACCCTGAGGTCTTCGACAATCCGTCGGGAAAAGACAGGAGGATCTCGATGATCAGGCAGAGAAATTCAACGATTTTGAATCTGGACTTGACTAGACTCCCGTGATGGACGACTCATGAAAGTAAAGAGACAAAATATAGAAATGTCGACTCAAGTTAGGTAAAAATTCCCTTGGACAAAAGAATGAAAGATGATCAGACTCAGGCAATATGAAATTGACATAAGTTTTTGATGCAGGAGGCAACACAAACTCTCCATATGTTTGAAAGAGTAATTGAATGGAGGAGGATAAAACTCTATGTAGAGAGAATAGTTTCATAAGGTCATACTAGATCCCAATGCTTGAAGAACAAATGGAAGGATGTGATTTTTCCAAAGGAGACTAAATTTGCTACCGAGAAAAGAATGTATATTTCCCGTCCCCTCTTTTTGGAATATTTGATTTTTTGTCTTTTTCAAATTTTAAAGAGATTGAAAAAAAATAAAAGAATGTTATGTTATAAAGGAGAAACGAGTGTCGCGAGCAAGAAAACTAGTTCCAAATGCATGGAACACACTAATTCTTAGGGAAAGGAGACATGTGCAGGATAAGGACACTCGAGGAAAATTCCTCCATTGGTCAAGGTGTCAGGTCACAAAGGCAATAAGTGTTGCAAGGATTTTGTATAAGGAATGTTTCAAAGGTTCATTTGAGAGAAACATGGAGCCGACATTAGGCCAAAGACACAAATATGAAACCCGCAATGCAATTAAGCATGACTCAACAAGACCCCTTCTATGTAAATTTTAACGATCCCAAAGAAGGTAACCTCGGTGGTTTTTTCACGTTTAGAGAGTTTGAAAAAGAACAAAAGAAGACTCCAGGGAGTACCTTTTTTGTATTTATTCCAATCAGCTCAAAAAAGGGTTAAACTTGCACCAAAAAGACACCTTTTCAAAAACATTTTAACGAGTGTGATAAAGACAAGATCACTCGGCTATCTTTTCAAGTTTAAGGAGTATGAAAAGAGCTTAACTATGGACTCACAACCTTTTTCTGATTTTAGTCTCCTTAGACCAAAAAACTATAAAAGTAACTGAGGAGAACTCTCTCGACGAGACAAATATCCTAAGGCATACCTTTTTTTCCTATAATCTACTGGCTGGAAAAAGGGTTAAACTCATTCCAAGTAGATGTTCTTCTGGACAAATTTAACGAGTGTGAAGTAACAAGGTCACTCGACAATATTTTTAATTTTAGGGAGTCTGAAAAGAGATTAACTATGGAATCCAGGGAGGTTCCTTTTTAGTAAGTAATCTCCAAGGCCCTAAAAAGCTGAGAAACCAAAACCAAGTCGAATGTTCCTTTTCTGAAGATTTAGTCCCTCAGGCCCGAAAAAGGGTTAAAATTATGCTTGAAAATACTCTTCTAGAGAACCGGAGTTCCTATAGCATACCTTTATTCATAAAATTAGCCATACAGACTGAAAAAGGGGTAAACTACCGTCGGACAGATGCGAATTCAAATTTGAGTTTGGCGAGCATGAAAGGAAACATGATTGCTTGAAAATATTTTTATTTTTAGAGAGTCTGAAAATGGCTTAAAGAAGACTCCAGGGGACTAATTTTATCGAGCATTCCAGACGAGATAAAAAAGAATAAATACTATCTTGTTGGATGTTACTTTTGAATTTCAAAGAGAGCTTGAAAGACAACAAAGCATGCTCATTAGGGAGTCCCGGGGGTAAGGCCTAGGATGATTATGAACAAAAGAATGAGGCTTCATTATGTAATCATGACAGGACTAAAAAGGAATCCCAATCCTATAGTCATAACTAACAGAATGGACGCCAAAAATGCAGCAAAGGATCTACCTAGGGAATCCATGTAAAGGTAGGCTCTACCACCTAATTATGACATTTATACAACAACAATGAAGGCTCTGTTTCGCAATTCAATGGGGTCGATCCTATGGAAAAGTGGAAAAGACAACGACATGCAAAAAGTGGGAATGAAATCCTAAATTATATGAAAAATTTGGAAAAAATGACTTTTACCAAAGGATGTCAAAAAATGTAACCAATCCCAAAAAATTACCAAATCGAAAGGAGAAAAGTACCAGAACAACCAGTAGAAAACTCAAAAGTGAATTCGAGTAACCACCAAGCCAGGAAAAATGACAAAGGGGACAAAAAAGGGGGAAAAGGGGCCAAAAAAAGTTTATAAATAGAGGTGGACAACTCATTTTTACCATTGCAAATTTAAAATAAACCAAAAGGTCAAAAAAACCCTTTGCTAAAAGAGTGGATTCCACGGCCTACAGTGTACGAAATGACCTTTTGTTTGGACCAAGTAAAAAACACCCATGATTTCATTTGAATTCTTCTTTTGTGGTTTAATTTTTAGTTTGGAGGGGGCACAATCTTGTAAAAAGGGTGGCCCTATGTGTATGTGGGTTGTCCAAGGCCAGCCCGCATATCTACTCGGGAAGAATACCAAACAACCTGTGTACATACGCAACTGTGTAAAAAGCATCTCGCGTACAACCCCTTTTACCTTGAAAAAATAAGGAAGCAAGAATTAACTCCTCTCTACTTTTTTCATGTAACATGATGTATGTTCACTGGAGAGAGAGAACATGAAGAGCTCAACACCTTGGTCGAGGAATACCCTATGGCCATTGTTGCACGGAAACAATGTGGATTATGGAAGTTCTTCCAGTGTCCATTTATAAGGGAACAATTGAGGTTGCTCAATGCTCTTGTGGAGTATTGGCATATCGATGCTGAGGAATTCATGTTGGAGGTTTAATCAATTACCCCAACCATAAAGGATATATACTTATGACTAGCCTCTTGAGAAGAGGGGAACTAGTCAACTTGAGGACTTTTCCTCCAGGGCCTTTCAACATCGAGGACTACATCAAGATGTACTATGAGGCTGACACTGAGAAAGTAGGTTCTCAAGTGCCTATCCACAAGATCACCAGCCTCTCCTTACAAGTGATCTTACCTTTGATCAGGCAGATTACTAGATCTGTGACACTTCATCAGGCCTCACGTGCACATATGCATTTTTCCATTCAGTGTTTGGAGGAAACTATGTTTTACTAGAGTACCACCATGCTTGTATGCATGAAGAGACAACTTACGGAGTGTTGACAATGTACCAACAAGAACTTTAGGTTTGGTACTATTCTATGCTCCTTCTTCTTTGAGAGGGTGCCCAATATTAGTCCTAGAGAGATGGTACGGGGGCAGGTATCATCCTTCCCAGTAGTGAGCAGGTGGGAAGCTTTGTTGCCTAGACAGGGTGGAGATTTTTTTTTGACTAGTGGGCACATCATATCCCGATGATCGAGGATTACCCCTATGCAGGGATCAGCTTCATTAGAGACCCAGACATGCCTATGCCTCTTGACAAGGAGCATGGCGAGAT
>JZKD02S1571680.1:289688-319037 GCA_000966675.3 Picea glauca | reverse complement strand
GTAATCCACAACCAGTCACATCCTGGACATCATTACTGAGAAAGAACTCATCTAAGTTTAGTTTTAAGCATTTCATCGACCAGTTTTACCACCCAGTGGTGAGCATGCTAAGTGGTTGACTAGTGTGCACATCATATCCCGATGATCGAGGATTACCCCTATGCAGGGATCAGCTTCATTAGAGACCCAGACATTCCTATGCCTCTTGACAAGGAGCATGGCGAGATAGGAAACAAATATTTTAAAGTTTATTAAATTTTTAATTTTCATATATATCCTTTTTATGTGTGTATAGAGTACTGACTTATGAATCTATTATTTATAGATGTGGGGCCTGTTTGACTAGAAGACTTTGCCAAGACTAGGCGTCATCTTCGACCTTAGACAGAACCAGTAATGGTAGGAGGACCAACAGCTGTGGGAGGACCCCCAGTCGAAGAGGTTGACAGTATTTTACGACAAGTGGAGGGAAACCTCACTTCACTTAATCATGTCATTCCTATGGCCAATATCGAGGATCTGTAGTAGGGGTGCCTCGGACATGGGTCCAGTTGTTTCATCATCTTGTGAATTCCATTGTACATTATAGAAGGGACAATAGGCCTCATCCTTAGATAGTGATAAACCATTGATGTGTCAAGGGCACTTTTTGTACTATATGTGTTTTTTGAGGGCATGAGCCCAACGATGTAGATTGATGACTTTTGAGGCTTTCATGCCCACAGATGTAATCATAACTCTATTTTTGGGACATATATATATATACATCTTTCTTGTCTTATGGATAACATTTTTACAAATATATTTACATGTGTATGTGTGTGCTTTTCTTTTTATACGCAAGCAACATGCCAATCTTAAACTTGATTAGCTAGAGTATATGTTAGATGATTAAATCTCCTAGGAACATGGATATATGTAATGTAATCGAAAGATAGTTGTAAGAGACATACCCTAAGGAATTGTCAGTGCAGAGTGGGATCGTAAACGCAGTAAACCCCATTTAACTGGGACACAACCAACTGGGCATTTAGGTAGACTCGAAGGTGAGAAATGCCATGTGACAAAGTGTCACGAAGAAATTCTATCACTGCATTGTATTCGGCAACATTTTTTGTAACATCGCCTAGAAAAATACCTCTGGAAGATAGAAATTGGCCTCCAGGTGTGAAAATCACCCAAGTTGCGGAAGCAATCCTCTGAGTGTGTCAGCTAGTGTTGGCCGCGAACCCAAAATAAACCTTTGATTCACTTGACATCTTCCACAGTGAAAAACAAGACATAAATAACTACACGTACATAAGACAAAAAGAAAAAAAATGTATAAGAGACTATACATATATACAAGAATCCACCCAAGTGACCAACATAAGAGTAGTACTTCTTAAGGTAAAGCCCATTTCTAGGCTCCTCCAAAAAATTTCCCTCAAAATCAACCAGACGGTAAGTGCCCTTCTCTAAGACCTCTTTCACAATCAATGGTCTGAACCACATGAGTTTGAAATTGCCTTCCCCCAGGGGAACTTTTTCTTGATCAAAGACCAGGATAATATCACCTTCAAAGAAAATCCGAGGATGAACAGACTGATCATACTGACACTTGAATCGTTTCTTATGAGCCTCATTGGATAAGGCTGCATTACAACACTGCTCATCGAGCTACTCAAGATATAAAAGGCGTTCCTCAAGCGGTGAAGTGTCCGAAAGTAATTCCACTACCAAATTTAAAGAAGGAATATGACATTCAATAGGTAAGACTACTTCCAGCTCGTATACGAGTTGAAAAGGTGAAAAACCAATGACAGTCTTCACAGACGTTCGATAGGCCCACAATTGATCGTCAAATTCCAATTTGACTTGGCAGAATTGATCGTCCACTAAAGAATAGTCTTGAGATACTTATTCATAGCCTCAACCTAACCATTCACTTGTGGGTAGTAGGGTGACTAATGTTCATGTTTGAACCCTAGCTTCGATGTTAATTTATTCATCATTTTGTTCTGGAAGTGATTGCCATGGTAAGTAAAAATCTCCTTCAGGATATTGAACCTTGCTACTATCTTATTAAAGATGAAAAGAGTCATTGTTTCACCATCATTTCTAAACATTGGCATAGCTTTGACCCACTTTGTGAAGTAGTCAACTGCTATGATGATATAACAATTCCCCCTGGCTGAATCTAGGTGACATGTAGTAAAATCAATCCCCCACTTGCTGAAAGGACTGACAACAATGAACAGAAACATAGGAGCAGGATGTTCCTGCATCTTCTGAAAGAATATCTGGTATGGGTGGCACTTCTTGACTGCTTCTACACAATCCTTGATTAATGAGGGCCAGAAGTAACCTGCACATAGAATCTTTTGGGTTGTTTCCAACCCAGACAAATGACTTCCACATGCTCCGGTGTGACATTCGTTCAAAACAAGATCTGCTTCTTCATGGATAAGACATCGTCGAAGAATGCAATCTATGCCTTGACGATACAAAGTTCCATCGAGTATAAGATAGTTTCGAGTATAAGAATGCAATCTATGCCATGACAATACAAAGTGTCATCGTGAGAAGAAAAAGCAGGGCACTTCAAAGTCTGGAGATACACAATTATATCTCCATACCAGGGTCCGAAGATGCAATTAGAAAAATACTTCCATTAATAGGCGATTCTTTGGGCATGATATCACTAGACTCGACTTGGAGTTCCAAAATAAGTTTAGCAAAGACCAATGACTTTTTAGATTTCACAGAAACAAAATCCAAGTCAAACTCATGTAGGATTAATATCCATATACTAATATTTCTGCCAATGACCCATCGTGTTAACACATATTGGAAAGGGTTGACGATGGCAATGACAGTGGTCTTGTGAAGAAAAATGTAGTGACGGAACTGTAGGACAACATGAACAACTGCTAGGGCAAGTTTCTCAACATGAGAGTAGTTGAGTTCCAGTCCAACCAAGCCTCGGCTAAGATAATATATAACGCACTCTTTGAGCATGTCATCTTCCTATACCAAGACCATGTTGATGGTCGACTTCACAACAGCCAAATACAACAACAAATCTATGTTATAATCCGAAGGTCAGAGAAGAGGGGCAGATGTCAGCGCATGTTTCAATGCTTCAAAAGAGTGTTGAGTAGCTTCATCTCAATAGAATGGGACCCCTTTTTTCAAAATATGCATGAACCCCTTAGTGATATCGGCATAATTAGCAACAAAAAACCAAAGAAAATTCAGTTTCCCCTGTAATATCTGAAGTTGGGGTATTGTGCACGGGAAAGGCAATTGAACTAGCTCCTCAACCTTGAGAGGATCAACCATGATCCCTGTTTTCGATACAATGAAACCTAAAACATGACTTGACATCATGCAAAAACTGTGCTTGTTAGGTTTCAAGCGAATCTTATACTAGCGACATCTCTCAAATATTAGTCGTAGATGGGCAGGATGATCTCATCTCTTGCAAGAACGTGATGCTAGATCATTGAGGTATGCCTCGACTATGTGTTTAAGGTCGTGAAAAGAGAACGAAATGGCCCGCTGAAAGGTGGCTTCAACATTCTTCAGTCCAAAAGGAATATTTTGATACGCGAAGGTACCCCAAGGACAAATAAAATTTGTCTTATGTTGGTGCTCGGGTTTGATTTGAATATGATTGTATCCCGAAAAATATTCCATGAATGAAAAGACTTCATAGCCTGCACATTCATTGACAATTTGATCAATAAACGGGGTTGGAAAATTGTCTTTTGGGTAGGCCTTATTCAAATCATGGAAATCCATAGAAATGTGAATCGTGTCCTGTTTCTTGTTGACCGAAACTGGGTTCGACACCCATTTCGTCAATCGTACAAGGTAGATAAAACCAGCTTTGAGCATTTTTTCTACTTCTACCTTGATTTCTGTCGCTTTTCGAGGATTGACCAGACGAAGCTTCTGTCAGAATAGTTTGGTATCAGGATAAGTTGTGATTTCATGTTCGAAAATTTGTGGGTCGATGCCTGGCATCTCCTTGTAAGACTGGGAAATAACATTTCAGAACTCTTTGAATAACTCGGTGTAAGTTTGAATCTCTTCATGGGAGAAATCCTCTTCGACGAAAACACTCTCCACGACACCAGGGGTTCAGCAGATATCGATTGGAATCGTTGTAGAAATGATTTCCATGTTACCCTTGGTGTAAAATCCGTGCGTGGCCAAAGTATTGATAGGACAAGGGCTATATCCATTCACAGTCAACACAAACTCTCCCACCTCTATTCTCCTAAGCTCGGGAAGGAAATAATGTCTATGATGTAGATCATCCCAAGGTCTATCAGGACCAGTCATTGCCTCAAGAATCTCCTCATCAGAGGGAAAGACCAAGTCTAAAGGATATTGAGCAGCAAGATAATATTGAGCCCAAATAGGCTTGAGAACTGGATCTAATTCTTGTGAGGGAGTCGGACCGAGGTTGGTTGAAGTTTGTTAGAAAATAATGTATGCAACCTCAGTCGTGGATAAGGGCATGGCCATGCCATGATGCCATATCCCTTCCATCGAGGCCGATGGGGAAGGTAAAATCCACAGGTCGTTAAAGTAGCTCATTCGAAAATATGACACCTACAAAATTACAGCCCTCAGTTGGTCAATAACAACCGATATAAGATTTACATCACTGATGGAAACAAACCAACAACTAAGTTGACAGTGCCAGGTTGTGATTTATCAATCATTGGGACCGTGGAAGCCCCTGATGAAGGGTCAGGACGAGAAAAGGACAACTAGTCGATGGTCACAATCCGACCCTCATGCAGAAAGCACAAGACCTGAAAAACCCGAGAAATCACTGCATGCATCGCATAAGTCCAACTTATTCCTAACAAAATATTGTATTCGAGAGGTGCATCGACTACCTCAACTTCGACATAGACAGTTTTACCTCCCAACTACATAGGGAAGGAAGGAATTATTCCATGTGGTCTAAACGAACGACCGTCAAAAGATGTAAGCAACGTTGGTGAAAAAGACAACTTAGGCTGGCCAATGGCCTTCCAACATGACAACGACATCACACAAGTCAAGGCACCCTCATCAACCATTGTACAAAAGATGTCCCATGTAAAATATTTAGTGGTGTAAGCCACTACTATATGAAAGGAAACGTGGTGAGGAAGACAAGGTTTTAAGTCAGTTGGATCGAAAACAATCTCTCTTGGGTTACTAGTCTTTGTCACTCCTAAGGGGGGAAACAAAGCTTTTATCCGTGAGGGGAAACTATGGAGGACCTCCATAGAAGACACTGTGCAAGGGGTCTGTGCCAGATCCTCCACAACGGAGTAGTTATGTGCGTCCCTCGCGTTTGGATTATGGGAAGCCTTCTTAAACACACCTTTAGGGATGTGAGTCATTGTTTTTCCCACCACCTCCTCAATTTGGATAGGATTCAATGGGCTAGTGGATTCCTTTCCCTTCTCGACAGATTTCAACGTTATGTAGTCTCAAGTCATGGTCAATAAATGAGCCTTGACATTCATCATGTAAATGTTCACGGTTGGGGTGTTAGTAGTAGTCGAGGGGGGACCCTGACTGCCCCCTGCCGCACTTGTGGATGCGGAAGCCTGAGCCATATTTTTCCCTTTTGGAAAAGGGTTTGTCAACACAACAAGTTGTTGTTATGATAATAGCTTCAGGTCTTATTAAAGTCGAGGGCACAAGTGAGTCAGGTGGTCTTTCGTGAAGAGATTACATGGATACTTTGAATTCTTCTTCTTTGTTTTTCACTCGTGAGCATTGTTGGAAGCCTTTTTATCCCCTTTACCCTTCTTATTTCATTGTTTCTTCTTTCCCTCATTATTTTGGTTGGCCTTGGGATTTGTCAAATGCACACTATGTACATCTGACATCTGGGTAGGGGGAACAACCAAACTTGACTTCTAGATGGCCACAATCTGTTGTATTGACGATTGTTGCAACTGATTTGACAACAGATCCACGGACTTGTTTTAAGATGAGCCCACAATGCCATCGGAAAGGGGGGGAAAATTTTGTTTGGCCTTATCAAGACTATACCGTGGCGCTTCTGGAAAGATCTCGTAGAGCATGCCATACTGAGAGTAGATCAGTTCAAGATGTTGGGATCTCATAATAGCCTCCTCCTCTTAAAACACTCTGGAAGTCGATACGTCCTTGGATATACAAGGAACCAAATACTTCAAGAACCACTCAAGCAAGAAATCAAGAGGGACCTTGACCTTAATAAATCTCTTTCTACGACTCCATTCTTGGATATGATCAGATATGTGGTCGTCCTTGTTTTTCTCAAAGTTGGCCAACAATTAAGTGTCTGCACCGTATCTCACAGGTAACTAGAATGGTTCAAGAATAGCATCACCAAGTCGTGAAAGTAAGAGTACCTTTAGCCATCGAGCTCAATATACCACTTCGAAACACCCCCTATAAGAGTTCATTGAAAATGGTGCAACTGAACAGAGTCTTCCTTCAACGAGTTTGATGAGCACCACAAGTGAAAGGTAGTCACATGATCACCTGGATCTCCACCAGTCTTTCCGTAAAATTTTGGAATATCCAAAGGCAACTTAGTCAGCATGGGGGGCCAACGTGGATTGTGACAGATCGGGTCATTCAGTAATCTCGACAACTCTAGAAAATGTTTTGGTTGTGAATTATTTACAGGAAAAGAGGGCCCTGGATTTTGTATGGCACCAAGTTTCCAGGAAAAGTTGGACTATTGGCTATGGATTTGGTATAAATCATGGCCTTGACTAGCAAAGGGAAACTGTGTTTGTTTGGGCGTCATCGGTTGAATCCCAAAATTGGACGACATATCCTGCACATCGATTTCTCCCTGTGTTGTATTCCAAGGACCTTGGAAGGTGATGCCCCCAGCCGATCCAACGGGCATAGGTACAGATCCTTTCCCAGGGTTCCATTGAGTATGGAAGGGGTTTCCCCCGACTGACATTCCTTGTGAAGGAAAAGATCCTTGCCAAGGATTCCAAAGACCCTGTGTGGAATATACTCTAGTTGCAGCTCCCTGTGAAGGAATTGTACCTTGAACCGAGTTTTGTTGACCAAAGATGGGGGTTCCCCCATTCGGGAAGGAAGTTGATGAAAAAGCATTGGTCCCAAACGCACCAAACAAAGAGAATGAAATAGATCACATTGGTGTCGTATAAGATGAAGGTTCTAAAATATTTGGTTCAACTGGATGTTGAAAAGCACCACTGAGCGAAGGGGATGGAGGAGATATATGACCCCCATCGTAAGGGATGGCAATAAAAGGGGCAGTAGTGCCCGCGATTGACCCTTGCAAGGGAGAATTTGAGATCCCTGCCCCTAGACCCATGTTCTGTAAGGTAGAATAAGTAAGAATCGAGTTCATATCAAAGTCAGGCATCCCATATGAAAAGGGAGCTCCCATCATGTTCTAAGTAAATGAGATAGTGGTCAAAGACGATAAAGGTATCAGAACACTGCCCGAAGTCGTGGAAGTTGGGAAAACTAAGGTCCTGACTGGTGAAGGTGGGGGAGGATGTAGGATGCCCCCTCCAATAGTAGTCGTAATGGGAGTATGGGGACTCCTGGATGAAGTAGCATCATTCAATTCCATTGCCTCTTGTATAACTATCTGGCACTCATAATATGTCACCTCGGGAGGGACAATCTGAATCAAGATCGACGTTGACAAGTCGGTAATTGAAGGATTATTTGGCTTGAAACCTTCAGTCTCAAGGTAAAAAATGGTGGATTCCTCCGAAGCAGGAAAGTCTCCTCTCAAAGAAGGCTCGACCACATTTTCTTGTGCCCTATTCACTTCAAACGACCCTTCTTGATCAAGTCTTCACCTCAACGGTGGTGGAGGTGGTTCTAAAGTAACTGGTGATAGGCCCTGAAGCCTTCATGACCGACAGAGTTTTTGATATTCCACTTTGTGAAATGATCAAATGACACAGTAAGGATTGAAAAATGTATAACACAAAGCACTCACTAAAAAGTTTCCTAAAGATAAATCAAGAAGTCGACTAACTAGTGGGAAGGATGGTTACGCCAATCGACACTAGAGAAACTAACTGATGTAAGTGAAACTCAAACACGGAAGTACCATCTGTGTATACTCTGTGAAGCACGATCCGACGTCTGCCCTAGGTTACGTAGTATACCCCCACAGTCACATGTGTAAGTTCATAAAATATGGGCAACTAGGTTGCCAGCTCGCAGTCAATCACCAGGGGGGTATAGTCGATAGTCGAGCAGATCGTAATGAGTAGGATAAAAAGTTTGAATCCCTTCAAGGGTATCAAAATCAATTAGTCTGGAAGAAAACTGAGGATCTCGAATGGATTTGAGGTCCACGAGGCTCCATAGGCAAATGCGATCAATATTATTCCCAAGAAAGACCCTCAATATACAATCCCCACTACGTTTAGTCCAACTTTGGAGGGGTTATCTCCTATGCCTTTCCTCACATGACCTCGTGTTTATCCCCTGTGTTAGAGGGGGGTCTTTGCTAACTCTTACGACACTAGAATTAAAACACTCCCTATCTCAGACTCCAAATTTTGTTTTAAAGTGGCCTTGAAGAGTTTTCTCTTCACACCTAATTCAAGGCCCTAAAACCCTAAACTAGTCAGTGAACCCTACAAACAGAAAATATAATAAATTTTAGATTAAGATTTAATTTTAAGGCCTGATTTATGCAAAGGTTGCGGTAGTGAAACTAATGGTGTTATGAAGAGACGAAACAGGAAGAGAATTTTAAATAATTTTAAATCAAAAGATACTTCGAAATTAAAGAAGATCTTGTAAAAACTCTTTGAAATTCAACTTTCTAATCAATATTTCAAGATCTTGTAAATGAAGAAATCCTAAAACTTGCTTTCATTTGAATAAACAAAATTAATTGTATTTCAGTAAATTGAAAAGAACTTTGAAATGAAGACTCTTTTTCTTCTGCAAACAACCTTGACTACTTTACCAAACTAAATGCAAGAAATTTTTATTTTTTATTTTATTTTTCGAACTTCTTTAACAATAAAAAATTGAAGTAAAAAATTTGTTGGTTTTTTCAAAGAAAGAAACAGGAACAAAGAGAAAACTGAAAAAATTATTAATAAAAACCCTAAGCCAACTACGGATCGCAAGGATCCAATCAAGAAACCGAAAGGATGATCTAAAACTTGACATCTCGCTCTAAACCTTTTAGGGAAAACAAAATAAGACTAAGGAATGAGTAAACCAAAACTTCAACCCAAGATATCACCACAGACAGAGACTCTGACTGGTTCAAGAAAGTCCTAAGAAAACTGAACTTCTATCAGGAAAGAGACAAACTCTTTCTTTATTTAAAAAATACTTTCAAGAAATAGAGACACAAGTTGTTGCATCAGCAGCCTACATATGTACGTGGGTTTTATACTGTGCAAAGCACATATGTACACAAGCTAACCCAAAACAGGGCGCATACACCTATGAGACATTTCATAAATAAAAATACAAGGCAGACTTACAAGGCAGGAAAAATCGGTATACACCTTGTAGGTGACTAGAGGCCCTTAAAAGACTCAGTAAACTTGACTGAAACTCAAAAAGGCAAAGAAGAAGCCAATCAACAACCCAAAAAACCTCCCTAAAAACCCTAGAGAGACTCCCCAATGGAGTCGCCAATTTTTATAGTGGGAAATCCCCCTATAAATATACGAGGGTTTACGATATAGATAGAGAAAATGACCTCCTAAAAGTCAATCTAGTTTCTACACTACCCCAATCATACCAAATAAATGAACATAAAGTAGTAGAAGAGAAGATCGGTAACTGTACCTTTTACTCAACGTCTAGTGATGATATCCTCAAGCTATGTAGCTCCAAAGGATGAAAGTCTCCTCTCAAAGCTGACCTGCATCCAAAACTAGGAAAACAAGGCTACAAGCATGCCATTTCTATTCATAAATTAGGGTTAGATATCAAATGTTATGTATAAATCAAAGAAAAGACACAAAACATCATCATTTGGGATAGGTAAAAGAGATTCTTTTATTCATTAATCAGAGACCGAAACTTACAATCCTTGTAGGCCATCGTTCCACAACCTGGTCCAAGCTCCTCTTTAAAATGCTCCAAGTGCACCTTCAATAAGCCTCTTCTCACAATATACTAATCACCTCAAGGAAATGGAGTGGATTGAATGGAAGAAAAGGGGCTGAAGAGGGAATGTTGAGGCAACAACTCACAAAAGGTTGCAAATGCTTGGGCAAGGAAGGGAATGAATTTGGGCAGAGTTTCACCATTCTAATACTTGGTTTTGGAATGAGACCCCAATACCTCCTTTTATATGACAAAAGGATGGTTATTCGGTTGGGGTATGGGCTATAGAAGGTGAATTGGTTGGGAAACCTCCAATAGCCCGTGAATTCCATCGAATTCCTTACAATTTTTTAATTTTTGCAACTTTTGGAGGTATACACATGTTGTTTAGTGTGAAACAAGCATATGTATGCGGGCTATCTATCATGTGACAAGCGTATGTACGTGGGCTATCTAGCATGTGACAAGCGTATGTACTTGGGAAGTAGTGCAACAGGGCATGTACATGCTCTAAAAATTGGTTGTTTAAATAGATCTCCTCAGTAGTGATTTGGAAAATTATGCAAGCAAGAAGGCCAATGCCATGTATGCATGAGTAGGGCATTTTAGGGCTATAACAAATACCCTTATTCAATGGTGATATAATACAACTTATCTTGGTACTACTAAAATGTCATCATATGACGTTGTCTATGGATTAAATCCTCCCTCGGTGTATCCATATTTACTAGGCACATCCAAGTTTTAAGAAGTTGATTGCACACTTAACATCATAGCAACTATTATTTGCACACTTAAGAACAATTTGGTTTTGTCTCAAAATTGCATGAAATAAAAAATCGTTCAAAATTGCTTTGAACATTATTTTGATGAAGAGAATCAAGTGTTTCTCTGTCTACAACATTATAAGTAGATCTCTCTCAAAGACTAGGTCTACCAGAAGCTACCATTGAAGTTTTATGGACCATATTGAATCCTCTGATGCATTGGACAAGTTGCCTATAGATTGGCTCTTCCAACGCACTCCAAGATCTAGATATCCTTTCATGTGTTCTATTTTAAAATGGTCTCGGGGATGATTTTTCAAGTTCAGGCCAAATTTCCTAAAATTGATGAACAAGGTTCTATTTAGTTACAGACAAAGCTAGTAATAGCCATAAGAGAGAACTAGCTAAGAGAATGCACTATTAGAGAAGTATTGATATAGTGCAAGGATACTTGGCCTAAAGACACCACCTGGGAACCAACTACAATTTTACAACAGTTTCCACACCTCCATCCTTGAGGAAAACATTGTTTTTGAAGTGGGAGAGCATGTTAGGGCTCTACCTTAATCTCCCTACTTTGAGGTACTTAGGAGTTATCCAATTAATGTATGGGGCCATTTTCTTTAAATAAGGCTCGTTAAGTAGTTATTAGGTACAATTACACAATTTAAAAAGGTCGTCTTTATTTGATAGAGGCCACTAGGTAGTTGCTACTCATTAATTATAGGACCACACATAGTTTGGGTTTTTCTAATAAAAAAAATTCTATAAAGATATAAGGCTATGTAATTGCACTGAGAGGTGATTTCTATAGCCCATTATGGGGGATTTGTGTAATTCTTTCCATGCTCAACCTAGAGTTGAGACATGTCCATTTAAAAATATATATATAATATTGACTAAATGAAAAAACAATGTCAGCTTTAATGTAAAAGTTTAAAAACAAAGAAAAGGAGACATGTGTAATTCCTTCCATTCTCAACCCGAAGTTGAGACGTGTCCATTTAAAAAACTAATATAATATTTGACTAAATAAAAAAACAATGTTGGCTTTAATGTAAAAGTTAAAAAACAAAGAGAAATATATATATATATATATATATATATATTGTTAGGTTTAGTTAAAAATATTATGATATGTGAACAATCCTATTTTCTTAGCTATGCTCCTTAGGATATGGAAAATACTTACATAAATTTTTAAGTGTGATGCAATTTGTAAACTATTATAAGTATAACAGGTACATTTTGAAATTTTAAGACTTATGTATTATAATTTTTTTTGGTTTTTCAATAGTATCAATATTTCTATATGTCTCTATTGTGTAAAAGTGCACCCATAGATGATGTGCACTATTGTGGCAGCATTAGCCATCACCTAACATTATATTACTATATGGATAGTAACTATTATATATTGACTTCATATTTAATGGATAAACAATGATTAGTTAATCAAGGTGATTTTTGAATTAGGGTTTCAAGTTCTTGAATTTTGTTGGGTTTTTAGGGTTTCCCAAGTTCTTGAATTAGTAGAAATTGTATGTAATGTGACATTCGGTTAAAACAAATTTCAAAAGTGTTTGAGATTGAAGCATAGTAATAGTTTAGAGGGTAATTTAACATTATTTTTAAGAAATCGTAACAATTAACCATCCATGGAATTTTTTGGCATTTATTAATGTGAACAACAATAATTTGTAAACTTGAGAGAATTCAAATTTTGAGAAAAATGTGGAATCATTCTAACACTTTCACATTTGATATTACAAATGAAAGTGAACTAGAAAATTATGGAATCATTCTAACACTTTTACGTTCAACATTGAAAATGAAAATGAAGTAAATGTGTAGCCTACTGAATGGTATGATACTTAACAACCTCTACAATGTAAGTGTTATGATAAACATCAAGCTAGAATTGCAGGTTTTGTAATTAATAGCACAACAAGACATTGCGACGTAAAGATTTGTTGTGAGTTTAAATGATTTTCATTAGCGGCATTAGAAATTGTGGCTAGAGATAACTCCAAATCTATCATGTACAATCAACATCAAATATATATATATATATATATATATATATATATATATATATATATATATTTTCCTCAGAAAACAACGTAATTTTATTCATCCGTGGAGACCCCAAAATACATTATGCAGGTGCATTAAGCACAACTCACCCTTGGAAAGGATGAAAACCCAAATAGGGCCAAAAACATAGATAAAGATCCATACTAGAAGGTACAACATAGGTCTCAAGGGCCCAGACATCAGCCGAAACATAAAATCAGAAAACGTAGCCCCCATCAACAAAGAAAAAAGTTGATGTCATTATCCCAAAGAAACTCTCGTGGTCGGATGGATGAGATTAGAGAGGTATATGACTCTCACACCAACATAACAAGATATCATAAACACCAAGAAACCCACGAGACAATCGAAAAGTAGCGGTCAAAATGTTGCACACCCAAAAGAAGGACCTCAAAGTGTTGACCATGGGTCAATCAACACCACACGCCCAAACTAAGGACCTCAAAGATCATTCCCAACCACAAAATATATGAGAACAAGGCACTGAAACTCCACATGAAAGGACCCTGATCTGAGTATACATCGAACCCTAAATGTGCCAGCAAGAACCAGAGAAAATAAACGAAAACTATAGAAGGTGAACCCCCAGAAACCCTTGTCGAGAGTGGGTATCTATGTAGACCTCCAAAGATAACCCAAAAGTAGGATGGAACAGATATGAGCAGCATACAAACCTCTCAGGAATATGAGAGGGTCCAAAAACTATGAACCCTGGCTGCAAAAAGTCTAAACTCGGCACTCAAACTTGGAAACCAGGGACACAAAGCCAAGGGTATGCATCAAACCCTGACAAAGACTCCAAGCCTTGAGAGAGAAAACCAATGGAGACACCACATAGGTATGAAAGAGAAAGAGGAAGCCTCACATTGATAGTGTTGGTGGCCCAAAATAGAGAATACTACCATGGAACCCTCACAAACAAATCGCAGAGACAAAAAGGTGGGCTCAAACAAAATGTATATCGCAAGCACCAAGATCCACCCACCACCAATAGAAAAACATATTCAGGAAGAAGCATGATTTGATCATTCATAAGAGATCCAAGGGAGCAACGAACACCAAAACCACCAAAATATTCGCACTAGTAATGAGCAAACCGATGACCTTCATTGAAACACATCACTAGAAGAAGGAAGAGGAAATGGGTGATCCTCCCCCGGAGGAATGCACACGAGAAGAGGAAATGTGCATCACTTGTGCCCGGAGCCGGCGAAAAAAATCACAAAGATGTGCGAGTTTGTAGACCTGCCTCCTATATCCTATTCAACATTGGTATATATATATGATGTCGATTATACATGATTTGGAGTTATCCCTAGCCACAATTTATAATAATTTGTATAATTTAAGTGGGCGTAATGGTTTAGAACATGTGTTTCCTCCTTGGAGGTCGCAATTTCAAATCATGAAGGGGGTAGGGTATGTACATCTCCATAAAATTTGGTAGTCCAATCGTTGTGCGGGGGGATATGAATTTAATTTTAATAATTCTTATAAATAGTCTTGAAACATGACATGTATCATTAGGAGTTGTCCCACCTTAATATGACTATCAAAATGAATAATGTTTCAAAATGAAGGAGGTTGAGTTTTATACTATATATATGTTCCACCCATGGAAACTAAGAAAGAATGCAATATCAATCATTGAGAACTTGCATTGATTCCATAAGACATATTGATTTGATTTACGATAATGAAAAAAAGGTTTAGAGCAATAAGAAAGTTGAAATTATTTCAGCAATGATATAACACAAAACAATAGGGTGCATTTATTTTAGAGATGGTACAATGAAAAAATATTTTTAAAAATTAGTTGCATTGATTTCAATAATGCCATAATCCAAAACAATGTTATGCATTGATTTTCATGATGATACAATGATAAATGATTTAGAGTAATTAGTTGCATTGATTTTAATAATGACATACTGAAAAACTATGTTATGCATTGATTTTAGTGATGATACTATGATAAATGATTTAGAGCAATTAGTTACATTGATTTTAGTGATGATACAATAATAAATTATTTAGAGCAATTAGTTGCATTGATTTCAATAATGACATAATGAAAAACAATATGCATTGATTTAAGTGATGTTACAATAAAAAATAATTTAACATAACCAAGTAATTGTATTCTAGTGTTCCTTTTGGAGGAAGATCACTTATATTGGTAGGTGATTTGGGACAACTACCTCCTATTCTAGATAGAACTGCATATTCATGTGAAGGTCATGCAAAATAATTATGGAATTTATTCCGAATTGGTGTAACTCTTGATACAGTGTTCAGGAAAGATGGACAAAGAAATGATCAGAAACATTTTTGACATTTTCCAATGAATGTTAGAGATGCAATTCTTATTGTAGAAGACTAGATATTACTAATGACACATACATGTACCAATATGAATGGTTCCACAAAAGAGTCATTTGATAAGGATATGCATCTATTTGCAACAAATGATGATCTCCACAATCACAATAAGCATTCTTTGATATCATTAAATCTCCCTATTCCACAAAGTGTTGCTACAAGAGTAAGTAGCAACTACTTCATGGAATCAGATGTGGAAAAATTGGACAATGAGCTTCGTATTACTATTGGAGATAGGGTTATGCTTACTTCAAAATTATGGACTAATGCAAGACTTGTTAATGGTGCCCTTGGAGTAGTTGAACATATTGTGTATAATCCAGCATCTCCTCCTAAACCTCTCACATATGTTTTAGTAAGATTTTATGTGAATTGTGGGAGTTCCATGGGATGAATTATTCCCTCATAATATTCCTTTAATACCTCTTGAAATAGGTAATAATAGACAAATTTATATAGGATTTGCTTGGGGATTAACAATCCATAAGTCTTAGGGATTGACATTAGAGAAGGAAACTATTAATATTGGAAAGATAGAGAGGCAAGGTGTCACTTTTATTGCAATATCTTGAGTTAAAGCGTTGCATGGTCTTCGATTTCAATATCCATTTCCATATGATCAATATGAAAAGATGGGAAAGTGTGTCGATGTATCTAAGATTAAATCTAAAGAAGACAGATTGAGATCAATTACTATGTAATATATGAGTTATTCAATATCTTGTTCATGTCACTTCTTAATGATATGATTTAGTACATATGTTGTTCAATATCTTAATCATTCCATTTTTTTATTATTCAATGTCTTCATCACTAAACATTGTTACTTTCTTATTATTTGGATTCATAGTGACATAAATTTCAAAGTATCAAGGTTATCTAAAATATATACATATAGATAATGACTATCGTCTAAAAATTTCACGCTCCTCCCTGTGATTGGAACAAACTAGATCCATCTTAACTTTGGATCTATCATGCACCGAGAGAGATCAAATCCCTCGAGGTCCAAAGGTCCTTCTTCTATCATGCAATAAGAGATATCAAATCCCTCGAGGTCCAAAGGTCCTCCTATTAGAGTGAAATGTTTGCACCTTGAGGGATTTGATCCCTCTCAAAGCATGATAGATCCAGAGTTAACATGGATTTACACTCGTGTTTTATAAGTGATTTTTTTGTATTAGAACTATGCTCATTAGAAATTTGTGCCCTTGAAGAGCGATGTGAACATTACTCTTTATTTATAGACACCAAATTGGTGTATGAGAACCCCTTTTTTGTGGGACAAGGGGCCCCTCTGCTCAAGGATTTGATTGCTAAATTCTAAGAAGGTGTACATACCCTACCCCCTCTCGATTTGATCCCGTTACCTCTTAAGAAGAAACAGTTGTTATTAACCACTAAGCCCACTTGATATATTAATATATTTTTTTGAGATGATTAAAATAAATAATATATTTGAGAATCATTTTAAACCTCCTTAGTGCACTACTCTTCACTTCTCTTTAAAGCACTTTTTGTAATTTTTTTTTTTTCACACGAAAAAAACAGTTTCATTGTTATTCTATTAGAATCAAATGAAACTTTATGTTACATATGTTTCAAGAAAGTGTCTTTCAAAAATATATATGGAATTTCTTCTTCCCCAATAATAACCTATAGTATCTATAAAAGTCACTCAAGTGACATATACAAAATTTAAAAAAAAATGATACAACTATGTATTTTCAACCTAGAAAATGTAATATTTTCCAAAGCTAACTGTAGTTCCATTGACCAAGTCTTCATAAAAAAGCCAACCTATATTGTCATTGAGTGCCTTTTTTGATAGGTTTTCTGCAACTTTGTTGAACTTTCTGTGGACGTGCATAAAATTAATAGTCTTAAATCTATTCTTTAATCTTCTGATCTTGTCTTTCTAGTGGTTTAGATAAATAAGATTCAGGTTGGATTTGTCATTTATCCAGTCGATAGTGACCTTGGAGTCACCTACAACCATTAGCTTTTTTATAGAAAGATGGGAGGAGAGTAAAAGGACTCCCCAAAGTCCCATTAGCTCATATTTCATATTATTTCATGTACCTCCAGCGAAGTATCCTTTGATTGTATGCCTAATAGAGAGTTTTAGATAAATTTCAATGCCACACATATTTTCTATAGTTGCACCATAAAAAAAGCCAATGGGATTATCATCAAAATAAATTGGATTTAGAATAAGATCCAATTTATATTCATCCTCATTGACTAAGTATTCTTTGAAAGAAAGGATAATTTTGATGTTTATCATAGGGTCAAATCTGTTCCAGTTCTCAAACAGAATTTTGTTCCTAAATTTCCAAATGCCCCAAAGAACCAGAAAAGGGATGTCTCTTAATTTTGGAAATTGAAAGAACCAGTGTCTTAGATTTTCTTCAATAGTAGTACACTTCCAATATATTTCAATCCTCAGAGTTTTTATCACTTCATACCATATGGTTTTTGTTTTAGGGCATTCCACAAAAAGGTGTGTAGCAGTTTCTTCATTCTCTAAACAGAGGTTGCAGACCGAGGGTCCAATGCCTCCTCCTTTTTGGTAATTAACACCATTAAGGATACATTCCTTAAGGCACATCCACATAAAGAATATCATTTTGATTGGAATATTCAAAGACCATATAGCTTTGTACCACTTCTTTTCTTCCAGTTTGTTAAAAAACATTATGGAATGATAAGCTAGTTTGGCAGTGATTGTACTTGTCACTCGATTCCAGGACCAGACCAGTTTTTCATTATCATTTGTGAGACGAATGTCTCTGCTTCTTAAGATTGAAACAAAATTGTCCCATTCTATTCCAAGTGTTGCAGTAAAACCCAACTGATTGGACTCCATCCATTGTTGATAGGTTCCTGTATCACCGATAACTACTGCTTGAGCTAAAGCATAGATGTTGTAACTGTTTGAAACCTGTAGAAGCGGGGGTGATAGTTTGTAGGATTCGTTGCATCCAATGAAGGGATCGTGACCCAAGAAAACTCGATGCCCATTTATGATCTCCCAAGCCAGCCATCTTTAATGGTCGGAAGAGAGTACATGAATTTCTTCCAGATGATAGGTGTGCCTTGTGTTTTGTGAACATCTCTGCGCAACCAGGAAATGATATCTACACCCTTGAGATATTTCTTGCATAGGATGGAAATCCAAAGACCTGTACTAAAAAAACCTCTCCAACAAGATTTGGCAACGAGAGATTGTGCAAACCAAGAAATGTGTTTTATGCCCCAACCTCCAAACTTTTTTGGCTTGGCTATATTTTTCCATTTTGTGAGATGAAAACCAGTTCCTTTCTTACCTCCTTTATAGAATAATTTTGTGAGCACAAGCTAGATTTGGTGGATCACAAAGGTAGGTAATTTTACAAGGCTGAGCCAATAGACTGGAATTCTTTGTAAAACTGAATTTGCTAAGATGAGTCTACCTCCTAGAAGGAGCCATCGGAAGGTCCAGTTCCCGATCTTCTTATCAATCCTGTTGAGTAACCACATCCAGTCGTTCACTCTGTAATTGTTTGGTTTAAGAGGAAAACCAAGATATTTCATCCCTTGTTCAAGGTTCTCGATATTAATATTGAAAACTGAATTTAAACTATGCTTAAGGTTCAGATCGATATTTTATACAAGAAAAACGGATTTGTGGCAGTTTATAACCATCCCTGTTGCAGCACAAAACTTGGAGATGATGGTTTTTAATGTCATCCAGTAATTTAGTTTCCTGGCTCCCATAATGAGGACGCCACCAATGAATAGGAGATGAGAGATAAAAGTACTTACTGCAACTTTTATTCCTTGGAAAGTTCTAGAGGCCATGACTTGTGTCATCAATCTATTGAGAACTTCGATAACAATCAAGAAAAGCAAAGGAGACAGTGGGAAACCTTGGAGAAGTCCCCAATGGCATTTAAAGAAGTCTGTTGGGACACCATTAACTAGCACAGTCATATTAATAGATGTGATACAACCCACAATCCACTATGAAACACACTAGTTTAAGCCAATCTGATCAAGAAGTAATCTGAGGAATTGCCAACTGACATTGTCGTAAGCTTTTTTAAAATCTAGTTTTAAAATGACAAAGTTTTGTTTTTTCATCATAGCCGTATGGAGGCACTCTTGTGTGATGCCAACATCATCAAAAATCAACATATCTGTTAGAAAGACAAATTGTTCGATGGAGATGCAATTGGCTAGTTTGTCTTTGATCCGAGAAGCTATGATCTTAGAAATAACTTTATAGGAGAAGTTGCAAAGAGCAATGGGCCTAAAGTCATTAAAATTGACCGACTTGTTGATTTTAGGAATGAGAGTAAAGAATGTTGCATTTAGTGCCCATGGGATATATCCTGTAGAACGAGACTCTTCCACGGCCTTGAGTAAATTCATACCCATGATATCAAAGAACTTGTGGAAAAGTTCCTGTGTCCAGCCATCTGGACCATGAATTTTTTGTTTAGTCATAATGTTAATAGTATCTTTTAACTCTGAGATCGTAACAGGTTTTCCTATCTCCACATTGTCTGCATCATTAAAGAAACACGGGACTTTCTTGAGAACATCGAGTTGGGTATCAATGTTTTCAGAATCAAAGGCTTTGTATTGTGCTTTGAAGTGTTTGAACGCCAACTTTTGTAACTCATAATCGATAGAAATTATGTTCCCTTCTGCATCTGACAGGTCCCAAATAGTGTTGTGACTACATCTATGGGACACAAATTTGTGAAAGAAATTAGTGTTCTTGTCACCTTTCTCGATCCAGATAGCCTGACTCCTGAGTCTCAAGGTAGCTTATTCAATGGATAAGATCTCATTCTTCCTTTGAGTGAGAGTCTTAAGTGAATCCAATTCCTCTTGTTCAAAGATTTGTGTGGGACACTTGGCAAAAATCTTAGTAATATGTTGCTCAATGGAGGCAAGGTCGGCACTCAGTTGTAACTTCTTATTAGTCTGTCATTTAATGATAGAGCGCTTCAGGTTTTTGAGTTTATCACAGAGGATTAGAATAGATGAACTGTCAGACCAACTTCGCATATTATCCCAGGTAGAATGTACTAAAGTAATGAACTCAAGATCTGAGATCCAAGAACTATTAAATTTAAAGGGGGAATCAATAGTCCGAGAAGGTCCATCAAATTGTAGACAGATCGGATGATGATCTGAGATCGTTGAAGCTTCTACCCAAGAACAATATTTTTGATGTCTATCGACCATCTTTGACTCTAAGAGAAAACGGTCCAGCCTTATAGAAATACCATTCGATCCAATTCTGCCATTCCGCCAAGTAGGTGATATAATTGAAGGTTAGAGGTTGACTAACCCCGAGCAATGAAGGATATTGGCAATGAACTTGAATAGGGGGTCAATCTGTGGTAAAGAACCCCACACTTCATTGGCATAGAGGGTGAAATTAAGATCACCCCCGATAATAAGATTGTCTTCTCATAATAATCATGAATCAAAAAGTTGTTGCCAAAAGGGCTCACGGTCCTTATAAGGCGCATAATAGTTAAGAAGTTTGATAGGGTCTTTAAAATTCTTTAATCTGCCTTCCAAAAAAATCCCTACAACTGTACCAAAGGCACAAAACTCAGCATAAGCTGGGTTCTAGTAAGATAAACAAAGGGAATAGCTGCTATGCAGCTATTCCCTGCCTCGTTGAAGAAGAGTTGAGTTCCATTATATTTAATGAATTTTTAGTTATGATGGATGGTAATTCACATCACACAACAAACATAAAGAATATTCTAAGTGATCAAAGTTAACGATTTAATGACAAGTTATAAACCATAAACCGAGGGAAAATCACCCAACCCACCACATGCCTCACGTGTCACCACATGGTTACCGTAGAGTATGTCTTCCCATGCACATAATTATGTGTGTTTTAGTTACGTGACTTGCAGGATTTATTCAAGGTTACCATTATGTTATGAGGTGGAATTCCTATTAAAACTAGAGCTTTCATTCCTGGCTAATTCAAGGTTCTCATTAAGTTATCAGGCGGAATTCTTATTCAGACGGAATTCTTATTACTAGAGCTTTCTCATTCAGCTAACGGGGGGAATTCCTATTAAAACCAGAGCTTTGTCCAGTGACTAAAAATATGTTCAGGAAAAGGTAAATCCAGTGATATGCAGAGGGGCTACTACAGCCAAAACCAGTGAGACCACCGACAACAGGAAATGAGGTTGAGTCATATGTTGAATTTTTTGGTTTTAAATCAGAGGAAGCACCAGTAATACAAAGATAAAAGTACTGGGATGTGAAAAAAAAGTAATCTGGAAGGAATTCTTGTAGTACTACAAACATAACATGATCTGGTGGCTAAGGAAAGGAGATCATTGAAACAAAATAATAGAGCGCTGAGCATTGAAGTGAACAGAATCTCCAAATGAAACAAAGGGTCTTTGCTTATGCATCCTCCTTTCAGGTAATAGTCCTCCAAATGACAGAATCTCCTCCATTTGCGTAATTCCTCTTCCTTTATATTGAACGAGTATGCAATATCCGTATAAAACGACTGAAAATTTTGAAACCCAAGTGCAACAATCATCCCATAGTCCTTCTATTCATATCTCCTCACAAACAACTGCACGTTCCATACTTGAAACCGCCACCTCTAAGTAGATAATCGGGCCTTCAAAAAACCGCACTGCCACCTCTAAGTAGATAATCGGGCCTTCAAAAAACCGCAGCTCGTTCGTCTTGATAGCTCGTCGCAGGAAACATGAGGTCCTTGTCTCGTTCTAAGATTCACAACACTATGCAACATGATCAACAACTGCTTTCATAGCTGTAAGTTAAGTTTCTCACATTAGCTGTAAGTTAACTTTTGCACATTGTTTTTTAGTTGGGATGAGCTTACAGGAATAGTGATGAAGATAATGAAGAGTAGCTGGGAAATCTTCTGTGTAAGGCGGTGTGGTGAGCAGCTGGTAAGGCAATGAGGAGCTGGCGAGGAGGGATGAGGCGAAGTTTTCACTCTAAGCACATCAGACAGACTGCAATCACATCATATAAGCGCCTGCCAAAATGGCCAGTTACAAATTAGTTTTTTTTAAAAGAATTTTAAATCCTCACAAATTAACAAAAACAAATATCATACCATGGGGATTAATGTCAAATCATATATTATTTAGCCAATAGAAAATGAGATCTTTCAAAGTGTATAAATATAAAAATATATTTAGTTTTTGAAATAAATTTTAAGAATACTTAAGTTTGTGTTGTAACTATTCAAAAAATGTTAAATATAATGTAACCTCAACACGCTGACTATACACTGCCAAAGGTACTTTCTTTTCTTGATTTGCTTGAGCTTATTTAGCTCAGCTATTTTCCTTTTGCACGGTACTTCTTCATTAACTCTTCTCATTGTACTTTCTCCTTACATTCTCAATATACTCAATACTATTTCTGCTCTATTCTTTCTCTCTGCATTTCTTGCTTCACAATTTATCATGGTATCAGAGTAGCAACAATAAGCCTCTTCACACAGGATGGAGAGCAACACGATCCTCACAGCGAATAGCTTAAATCGACATCCAGAGCACAGGACACAGTTTTTTCACAAGGCTTGGAGAGTTGTCCACCATACGCTCAAAAGATCGTCGTAGGAAGCTCACACGAGGAAGCAGAGCACTCTACGCTCAAAAGATCTAGGAAGCAAAGATTGCAGAAGGGGAAAGAGTAAATATTCGTGAACAATTTACAGACTCGTCAAAGATTCATGAAAGATTGCTCCAAAAGGCAGAAACATTTAAAGAATTCGAGGAAATTCGTTCAAATTTCGTGAAAGATAGTTACTAAGGGAATAAAATTTCAAAGAATTCGTAAAATTCTTTCATTTCGTGAAAGATTCACAAATTTCTTTCCTCGGGAGAAACTCTTTGCAAGAACAGTAAAGAAATCGTGAAAACAGCCAAGAACGAGCAATCTCAGCCGTAAGATCCTCCCTGTGAACAGATCATAGGCGAAAATCCAGTTCAGAAAGGATGAGGAGAGCGCAGAAAAGGCGAAAGAACTACAGCCGTTGGATTTTGTGCAGAGGATCGATAGCCGTCGGATCTATGAGAAAGTGCATTTCATAATTTCGGCATTTCGGAATTCGGGACTTGGAGTAGAAGGGGTCGTGGAGTCGCTGCCTTGCAAACTTTTGGTCCACAAAATCCCGAAGGAATCTAGACCGTTGGATCTGGAGCATGATGGCCTGAGAGCCACTAGAACAAAGCAAAGGAAGAAAGATCTAAACTGTCTGATCTAGCACCAAGGTCCGTAAGTCGATGGATTCAGGAAAGGTGCACGAGGTTTAAACCTCCTCTTAGCAGAAGGAAGTGGAGTCTTTCGACTTCGTAACCCGCAAAATCCCGAAACAATCGTGAGTCATCCATCTCAAAGGACAAGTGGCAGCGGATCCTTACGCCATCAAATCTTGACATTTCGGAGTTCACGGTTTGGAGAACAGCGTGATGAGAAGTCAAGAGTCGCGAAATCCCGAAAGGATCTGGACCGTCAGATCATAAGAGGATTTGGACCGTTGATTGTCAAAAGGAAAATTTCGTCACTTCACATACCAAGGGTTTCGAAGACAAAGCTAGGCATTTCAGAATTTGAAGTCCCAAAAGCATGAAAGGAGAAGACCGGATAAAGAAATTTTGGGATACCGGAATTCAGCATTTTGGGAATCCTAAAGACCAAGAGAGCCAAGCATTTTGGAATTGGAAACTCCAAAATAGTGAAATAAGGAAGAAGCCGGGGCATAGACATATTGTCTTTTCAGGAATCAGGATTTCGGGAGTCCAGAGGAGGGGAGGTTGGGTGCTTTGCGTCGTAAAACCCCGAAATAGGATTGCGGTCATATGGGAAGCGGTCACATGGATCGGAGGTATAGCCTTGGGGCTAATTGTTGTTAAAGCCATTTCGGAGATCATAAGGACGAAGGGTCAAGGACTCTTGACATCGGGAAACAGGAAGTCCCAAAACCCGAAAATAAATTTCCTGTCGTGGAAGAAGGGAACGGTCATGTACAAAGGCCGACGATCATTGCAGCCAATCTCCCGAAGTCCTGAAAAGCGAAATATCGAAAAGGCGTTTGAATAGGCGCCAGGATATTTCGAATTTCAGCAAATTGAGGGACAAAGAATCGGCACAGGCATCGCTATTCTCCGAATCCTGAAAAACCGTTAGCGCTTTAACATTTAAGCACGTAGTCACATTGAACGGAGACCAAGGGCCAATCCAAGGCTGTTAAGCTCTCTTCGGCATTTCAACAATCGGAAGTTGGAGAGACAAGAGTTCGGAAGACTCGTATAACGAAGTCTGGAAGTCGAAATCGTGAAGCCAAAACTTGCGAAGTCAAAACTCACGAAATCTTGAATCGCAGAGTTCCGAAGTCACTGCAAGAAATTAGCAGACTCGGTTTAAGCGCAAGAGACAGGTAAATATGAAACTAACCAAACATTTCTTTTATGTTTTGTTCAAATTCTTTAAATATGGAGACATCTAGCAATTTAGGATCAACTTAGGGTCCAATTCTTCTTGGAAAGAACTATGAGTTCTGGTCTCTTCAAATGATATCGTTCTTGCAAGCACAAGAGTGCTGGGATCCAGTGGATCTTGGATATGTGGAACCAGATCCAGCAGACCTTACCGCCATGACAAACCAACAGAGAATTGCTCAGGCAACTCAGAGGAATAGAGAAAATAAAGCTAAATTCTGGATTCAAAATTCAGTGGATGACTTGATTTTCTCAAAAATCGCAGGCGCTAGTACTTCAAAACAGGCCCAGAACATCCTTAAATTAGCCTACCAAGGCAATGACAAGGTCAAAACAGTGAAACTGCGGATCTTGAGGACACAATTCGAGACTTTAAGAATGACAGAGTCTGAAAATGTGGACCAGTTTATCACCAAAGTCATGAGAATTGTGAACCAGATTAGATTGACTAGTGAAGCCATCACCGATCAACGCATTGTTGAGAAAATCCTCAAAAGTTTACCAAAGAAATTCGAAATGGTTATTACAAAAATCCTTGAATCCAAGGATCTGTCACATTTTTCAACAGAGGAACTGACTGGTTCCCTAGTGACACATGAGACCAGACTGCATCTCTCAAATGAGTCACTCCCCAATGCCTTCAAAACTCAATTCTCCTTCAGCAGAGGGAGAGGCAGAGGTCACCAAGGACGAGGGAGTACTACAAGTGACCAACACTCGAATGGACGTAACAAACAACATAGCCAGCATCAAAATTTCCAAGGTCACATACAACAACACCAGAATCATAATTTCTAGCCTCAAAGAGGCAGAGGGAGAAGATCAAATGACAAATCAAGCATACAATGCTATTACTGCAAAAAATATGGGCACTATGAATCTGAATGCCGGAAGAAGCAAGCAGATCATCTTTCAGGCAGAGAACATGTGTCAAATCATACGGGAGAAACCTCAAAAGGTATGTTTCTCTCTTGTCACAAGTCTAAAGAACAACCTAAAGATCTTTGGTTGTTGGACAGTGGATGCAACAATCACATGACAGGTAACAAAGATTTACTTCCATTGATTCTTCAATCTCATCTGATATTACACTTGGAAATGATTCCTTAGTCAAAGTTCAAGGCAAAGGAACTGTACTTATTCTTTCTAAACAAAATGAAAAGAAAGACATGAACAATGTCTATCATGTTCTAGATCTGAAACATAATCTGCTAAGTGTAGGATAGCTCATTGAACATGGCTATAAGGTACTCTTTGAGGAAGCATTTTGCAAGATATATGACAAAACCCCCAGCAGAAAATTGATTTCTGAAATCCACATGACTCAGAATAGGATGTTTCCCCTTACACTCAGAACTGCAAATCCGAGTCAACCATATGCACAAAGTGCATCCAGCCTGAATGAAACAATGGTTTGGCATACAAGATTTGGACATCTACCCTTTAAGAGTCTCAGTCTTCTTCAGAAGCACTCCATGGTCAAAGGTCTTCCCATCTTCAAAGAACAAAATTCCCCATGTGAGTCTTGCATACTTGGAAAACATAAGAGACGTAGTTTTCCACAGTCATCCAATCAAGCCAAACAACATCTCAAACTAGTTCACACTGACCTATGTGGACCAATGCAAACAGAGTCAATAGGTGGTAGCTTTTACTTTCTAACATTTATTAATGATTTTAGCAGGAAAATCTGGATCTATTTTCTCAGACACAAGTCTGAAACTTTTGCAAAATTCAAGGAATTCAAAGCAGAAGTTGAAAAACAGAGTGGAAAATATATAAAAGTTCTCAGGACCGATGGAGGAGGAGAATACAACTCCAATGAATTTGAAAATTTTTGCAAATCCCAAGGCATTATCATGCAAACAACAACCAGTTATACTCCACAACAGAATGGAGTGACTGAAAGGAAAAATCAGACAATAATGAATAAGGCAAGAACACTTCTCAAAAAGAAAAGTTTGTCAAATATTTTTTGGACTGAAGCAGTATCATGTTTAGTTTATCTCTTGAATAGATCTCCAACCACAAGTCTAAAGATGAAAGTCCCTCAAGAAGCATGGAGTGGGACAAAGCTAAATGTTGCACATCTAAGGACATTCGGATGCATAGCATACACTCACATACCTTCCGAATTAAGGAAGAAATTGGATGATAGAAGTGAGAAATGTATCTTTACTGGATATAGTGAAACATATAAAGCTTACAGGCTTTAAAATCCAATCTCCAAGAAACTAATTCTCAGCAGAGATGTAAAATTTCTGGAAAATCAATTCTGGAATGAATCAGAAAATCAGCAATTGGATAGTCAAAATCCATTGTTGCCCAGTTCTGAAAACACAGAAAATTCAGGACAACAAATACCTCTACCTGTTCTTCCAAGATTGTAGGTACAAGGACCATCTGAAAATTCTCAAGATAACTCAACTTCAAGCAGAGACTCATCCTCTGAAATTCAAAATCAGAGAACTCAAAGTTTGAGAGAAATCCATCAGCAATTGGATGATTTTGAACAACACAACCTTTTTTCTTTAATGTCATGTCAACCTACATCTTTTAAGGAAGCCATTAAGGAGCCACATTGGGTTCAAGCCATGAACCAAGAAATTGACTCCATTGAGAAGAACAAGACATGGGATCTTGTTGATTTGCCAAGTCACAAGAAAAGTATTGGTGTCAAGTGGGTTTACAAAACTAAACTCAATGAAAAAGGGCAGATCAAAAAACACAAGGCAAGACTTGTTGCCAAAGGATTCTCACAACAACCTGGTACTGATTATGGTGAAACCTTTTCTCCAGTAGCAAGATTAGACACTGTAAGAACTCTATTAGCCATAGCAGCCCAACATAAATGGCAAGTATACCAGATGGATGTCAAGTCAGCTTTCTTGAATGGTTTCTTAGATGAAGAAGTTTATGTCGATCAGCCACCTAGATTTGAAGTCCAAGAGCAGCCAGCCAAAGTATATCAGTTGTACCAAGATCTTGGTACAACAGAATTGACACTTATCTGATCAAAAGTGGTTAGAAGCCAAAATGAGCCAACTCTTTACACCAAAACAAATCAGCACGGTAAAATTTTGATTGTATGTTTATATGTTGATGACATGATATATACTTGAAATCTTGAGTTAACAAGTTTTAAACATGCCATGCAATCTGAGTTTGAGATGACAGATCTTGGCATAATGAAATATTTTTTGGGGATTGAGGTTAATCAATCAGCCAAAGAAATTTTTGTCTGTCAGAAAAAGTATGCAGCAGACATCATCAAAAGATTCTGCATGGAAGAATGCAATCCAGCAGAAACCCCTATCCCTTAGACACAAAATTGAGCAAGAAAGATGAAGGCCCTATAGTGGACCCTACCATGTACAAAAGTTTAGTAGGCAGTTTGTTGTATCTTACAGCAACTAGGCCTGATATTATGTATGCAACTAGCCTTGTTTCCAGATTCATGGAATCCCCCAAAGATTCTCATTGGAAAATGGTGAAACGGATTCTGAGATATATTGCAGGAACTCTCAATTTTGGTTTATGGTACACTAAATCTGATAGTAATCAACTTCTGGTTACACAGACAGTGATTTTGCAGGCAGCCTAGATGACAGGAAAAGCACCTCATGACATGTTTTTCACCTAGGCACAAACCTGATCTCATGGGCATCAAAGAAACAACCCATTGTATCAATATCTTCTGCAGAGGCAAAGTATGTCGCTGCTACCTCAACTTCTTGTCAAGTTGTATGGCTGAGAAGAATATTGAAAGATATGTAACATACAGAAAATGATCCAACTCCTATTTTCCGTGACAATACTTCAGCGATAGCTCTATCCAAAAATCATGTGTTTCACAAGAAAAGCAAACACATTGACACTCGCTTTCACTTCATCCACGAGCTAGTCAATTGTTGTAACAGATTTTGAATTTTTTATCTACTTAGTGTCTTCATCCTAAATGTCTTTGAGAACACATCCGGCTTATAAATTAACTAGGGATGCTCACCCAGGAACTTTATTACAAGCGCTTACATCTCACAAGAGGCATGGTCTCAAGTTCCTGCGATTATGTTTGTCATCAGTGCTTAATCTGAAAGAAGATGTTCCAGGTGGAGTTGTTCCAGGGCTTTTTGAGCATGACGCTGATGTCATCCATTGATTCATCAAGGTTGACCAAGGTATGAAAACAAAGACACTGCTCACGGCATAGCAATCTATATTTAAAGCTCTGTTGATAACTGTAATTGCTGCTAGCGCAGAACCAGATCTTCAGAATCCTACGGATGAATTTGTCCACCATATATGCCGGCATTTTTCTATGATATTTCACGTTAATTTATCAATTACTTCCCCGTCAGTAACATCTGGTCGACACGGGGACTTGATGGGAGAGGCAGTAGGGTATTAAGTTCTGCGTCACAGAGTTTATCCCATTCCAATTTGAGAGAGTTAAATCCTTTGATATTCTTAAATGCATTAGTTGATCTTCT
>JZKD02S1571680.1:215007-271930 GCA_000966675.3 Picea glauca | reverse complement strand
TCCTTCCTTCTCCTATTGTGTCACTATTGTAAATCCTTCAATCCTATCCCAAGTTGTTCTTAAGGGGGGATGTTAGGATATTTAGGCACTTAGGAGTTAGTAAGATCTACTTGGTATATTGTGTCGTTAGGTAAAAGTGTGTTTCTTTAGTATGCATTAGTATGCATTTGTAGTTAGGAAATCTGACGGTCATGATATGTTCTCGACATAGAGTGATCTGACGGTTCATATTCCCCTCGATCTTAACGGCCATTGATCCATGGAGGGTCATTTGTCGATGATCGATTGTGAGAAACTCTCGTGTAAAATCTCTCTGTAATATTTTTCTTTACATTAATAAACTGCTCCAAGTGGCCACGTTGGATGGGGCCATGGATGTTTCCCCATAGGGGTTTTACCATGTGAAAACATCGGTGTGTTGATATTTGATCTGGTTATGTGAGTGGTTACTGAAGGTGTTCTCCCTCTGTTGGAATACCTGTGTTTTCGAACACCCGTGCCTTCGCTTTTCGATGCTCCTGGAAACACCCAACTTTACGAGTACTAACTCTGCACTAGACCTTCCTCTTAGGTGACCATGGGCTATGACTGTGGGCCAACCCTTCATGAATTCGGGCCTAGAAAATATCACGAGCTCTACTTTCAGCGCTTCCTGAAGCGCTCTTCTCCGAATTTCCAGATTTATGCCACGTGTCTAATTTGATTTTGATGGTTCCACTATAGTTCGGGTTTCACAAAACTCTTTCTCTCCTTATGTAAAAACCTCCGGTATTCCGGACCACAAAGTGTTGAAACCCCTTATGGCCAACTTTTGCGTAGTTCTTCCGGATCTGACCGTCTGTAACAATCCAACCCCCTCCGGAACGAATCTTGTTCGTGGGCTCTAGGAAAACTCAAAATATCCTTCCCTTTTGAAGATTCCTCGCCGTTCTCTCTCCTGAGATTGTCTTCCTCAACTTTCCTTGTCCCTCAGAACGCTTTCTTCGACACTTAGCTGAAATCTCGACCTGTGCACATCTTACAACAAGTTCTCCTCTGAACTCCAACTATTCTTCTTGAACTTCTGAGTCGAAAGACTCGATCACGCACTCCTTGTGGATAAACTCTCTCAGATTACTTTCCAGAGCTTTCTGAATCCAAATAGACTCAGTCCTACACGCCTTGCAGACGCTTTGCACTCCTTGCACATATAAGTTCACATTATCCCTTCTGAGTTGTGAGTCAAAACAAACTCGGTCATGCACACCTTGCAGACACTATACACACCTTGCACTCGCTCGTAGAAGAGAAACAATTGAAATTTACTTAAACATCACAAATTCATACATCTAGCCATGTAAATGCATGCATAAATTCAAGAACAATAAATAATAGAGAATTGAGAATTGTTGGCCCTCGACCATGTTTTGAGGAATATTTGGTCATATTTGGCCCACTTTTGGACTTCAACATGTTGGTCGAAGAAGGAGCGCCCAGGTAGAGCTGAGATCGTGGATCTCATCGATTTTTTAGGGCTAAGTGGACCCAGTAAAGGGTCCTCTAGGGTTTTTGTAATGGGTTTATGGGATGTCGGCCCATGGGGTTTTCCCATGATTAGGCTTTGTTGTAAGGGTTTGTAAAGTATAAATAAAGAAGAAAGTATTGTATAAGTAGCTAAGTGAAAATAGTTCGGGTTTCTTTGTGCAAAGGAATGTATGTGCGTTAAGGTTTTGTGCTCGATAGAGAGTTGGTTTTGTGCCTTGACCTAGTTTCGGAAGGGGGATCTAGTGCTTAGTGCACATATCTCCTGTCTTGTGCGAAGCTCGATTCTGTGGCTTAGTGCACATGAGTGAATGAATGTAATATTGGGGAAAATAATAAAGAGGAAAAACGGTTGGTGGACGTAACCCCACACTGGGGTGAACCACGTATATCTGGTGTGTCTGGTTTGCTTTGTGTTGTGTTATTAATGTTATGGATCTACTTAGTGCTTTGATTATGATGTGTAATAGATAGATCTATGGATGCTTAAGTGATTTACTTGTGTTAAGGGTAAATGAATGCTATATCTAACTTATCATTCTAAGTGCTCGGGGTATATAATCATTTGTTGTTACTGCGTCGATCTATCTTTGGTTATGCTCTGCAATGTTAAGAGGGTTAATGAACTAATACATGTCACCTTCTAAGTGTTAATAGAATATTTTGCGAAGTGTTTTTATCATAGAGTTGTGACCCATCCTGGTTACAGACACCTGCGTCATGTAACCCTCCTTGCTTCTACCTCGGGTGAGACTTCACCTGCTTCACAAGTATTTCCGAAAGGGTCGGTAGTCGGGGTTTTTTTGGTGCATTATTAAGCATTGATCCCTCGGTCTACCCCTGTTCCAAGAAATGGTTCCGTTGCCGGGACCTGAAACTGTGATTGTTGGGAACTAAAGTAAAGAAAAAGAGAAGCTATGTGCGTAGATCTGCTGCTGAAGTGCACAATACTCTACTTGAATTGTGAAGCTTTGTTCCAAGGAGGAAAGTTGATCTGGAAGAAAAGAGGTATGACCCTAAAGAAGCAAGCTTTGTGCTCTGGTAAGAGGAAGATAAGTGAAAATGTTTGTTTTGAAAGCATGAACTTAAGTATGTTTGATAGATTTTGTCTTAGTCTGAAGGCTAGGGCGTAGTTGAAAGAAAGATTTGATTTAAGTAAATTTAATGAAAATGAAGAAAGGTATGTTATTCCTATGCATAGAAAGAATTTTTGGACTAATAAGTGGATGCAGGAACCTAGAATTGTTTTTTGTAGATTGTAGGTCCAACAGTATCATCCTAGGGGAAGTGTGCAGTACAAAAGAGGTTGGGGAACATTTAAAAGAAAAAGAGGATTTCCATTGTGTTATAATTGCAGAAGGTCATGACATATTGCTAAGGAATTCCCTGGGGTAGGCCCTATTTGTCTTTGTTGTAAAGTTGTTGGTCATGAGGTTGAGGATTTTCCAAGGATTATTGCTAAAGTTGAAAGGATGAACATGAGACAAGAAAACTATGAAGAAATTCAAGCGACTAAGGGCATGTTAGAAAGACATAAGGAGAAAGTATCAGAGGAAGTTCAAACTACGTTATTACAATTGAAAGAGATGATGTATGTTCATAAAGATGTCATTTTACCAGAAAGCCTAAAAGAAAAACAACACATAAGTACAAGAATAGAAGACTTCGATATAGACTGTGTCTTGGATGAAGAAACACAAGTGAATATTATGACAGAAGAAACTTGGGAAATTTTGGGAAAGCCTACTGTGGTACCTTCTTTGGGAAGGATAGGCGTGTTTAAAGGAAAAATGATAACCTTATGTGGAAGAGTTACTAATGTACCTATTATTGTTCATGGGACATCGACTGAAGAAGAATTTGAAGTCAATAGGTTTGTTGGGGACAACGCCCATTTCCCACTGTTGTTAGGTAAGACTTGGATTGAGAAGGATCATATCAGAAGGAAAGTAGAAGAAGAAGCTATGGAAAATAAAAAGAAAGAATTAAGGGATTTCATAGCTAGAAAAATAAGTTGACTAATAGAATAACGAGAGGACAAGTCGAAGCAATAGAACAAAGTAACAACGTAGGAGGAACATAAGGCAAGATAATTAGTTGTCAAGGTTGAAAGAATGCAAGAAATCTTGAAGAACCTATCTATGAAAGAAAGAAGTATGTCCACTTAGGAAGTGTTAAGAAAAGAGATATTAACTTCAGACCCTTTGAGGGCACCTCAACAGTGCGAAGCCACTGTGCTAGGGGAATATAAGAATAAAAATGGAAAGAGGATTCCAGAAACAGTTAGAGAAGCTCAGATAATAGGAAAGAAGGCAAGGAAGCTCAATAAAAAGAAGGCTAAGATGGAAAAGCTACAAGAAGTTTCGGAAACCATATGGAAGACTTTGCAGACTGGGATCTCGCAGGAGGCAGGTTCGCAGGATTTGAACCTCGCTAGAACAACAGGTCCGCGCAGAATTGGACTTCGTCCTGGCGAATTTATATGACCATTGGAGGTGCCCCGGTCGTTAGAATGATGCTCTAGAAAAGACATTTATGGGATTATGGACCGCTTTTGGACGTTGAGACCGCGCCATAACAAACAAATTCACATTGATGGAAACAATTCCTGGCTATTGGAAGATCTGTTACGATGCCCCTCTTATTTAAATCGCCAGTCGTTGCATTGGGACCACTTTTTTCTACCCGTGATTGACTAAGATAAGCAGATAATTATCCAAGTGTCGAGTTGTGTTATCTGGAACTAGACCTCGCATGTCCATTTGTCTACCCTGTGTTAGCACTCTGTAAATTTTGTTCGGCTGATAGACAAACGACAGAGGTAATTGTTTCAACCTACTTTAGAGCTGAAGCACTAGCCTGCTCAACTCAAAGAGGGATCTCTCGTGTCACTTGATATTTGTTTGGCAATCGATGGCTAGATTTGGTTTGTTTTGGGGGTTTTTAATAAAGTTGTTGGCAAAGAAGGGGAGGAACACTCAGGGCTATGGAGTCAAAATTCTGAAATTGAATGAAAACAATGATCAACCGGTAGAACTCTCTAGAGGATAAAGGCTAAATGAGGTGGTGAATCTGATTTATAAATTGAATTTAAGAAGAGTGTAGGAAGAAAGAGAAAACAAATAACTGCATCAGAGCATTACTGAAATGAATTCTGAATTCGTTAAGAGGAAATACACACAGTTTAAATTTCTCAAGCTAAGAGCGTCATAAGATGAATTCTGGGCTTTTAACTCTCCAATTTAAACAGAAGAAAATGTAAATGGAATTAAAGAAAACAAGAAATACATACAATGAAAGGAGACAAAACTCATATCACCAACATTAAAATCTTTTCATAGAGACTTGAAAAGCTTCTACATATGTATTCAATTCAGTCCCAAAAAATTACAATGGAGTTCAGAACAACTAGAACTCTGCCCTTGCACTTCTGCCCACTGTTAATGCATTCAGAACCTCTATCATTTATACAATTTCGAGTTCCTTTAGTTAGAAACTAATTATAATAGCTGAACTAAAATGTTTCAGCTTCTAGAATGATTACAAATGACAGTTTTCAGAAAAACGTTTCATGATCCCTGCAGATTCCTCTGACACTCCATCTCCTTCATGTGCCACGTTCTCTTTGAAATGTCACTTATACCCTTTCAAATGTAACTCCATTTGTCCATATTCTCATTAAATATTTGGGAATAATATATTTGAAATAAAAATAATTCCCAAATATTTTTCTATCCTATAGAATTAAATTTCCATAATTTAATTCATGCTCGTGGTTTTGAAAACCATGTCTTGTTTGCCCAATTTACCATTTCACTATAAAAAAACATTTACTGTTACCATTTCATTGTGAAAAACATTTACTGTGTCGTGTTTTTTCCAATTTACTATTTCACTATGAAAACCATTTACTAGTTTCTTTCCCATGGTTTTGAAAACCATGTCTTGTTTACCATCTTTGGTAAAATATATTTTATCTTCTTCTTTTAATTCTGTAAAACCTTTGGATAAAAATTATCCAAATTTTACTTTCACGTGCATCTTCCCATTTAATTCTTTCCTATGTAAATAAACATTAATCTCTTCAATTTGTAAAATTTAAATCTTACCTCTATAAAACAATTTTACGGTGAAGAAGAATTTATTTTATTGAAAATTCCATAATTTTTATTGAAATGTATTCGTGGAAATGCTGCACATAAACTCTATGATAAATGGTGCATTTATTATATCGGGTTTGGGCTAGAGTGTTTTAATTCAAAATACTTTTCTCCCCGATATTCATCACGTAAAAACACGTGTCCAATCACTAAAACCACGGTTTTTTCCTGGCCCGCCTTCACATAATTAACCTCGACGTTAATTCTATGCACGATATGTATGTGCGCCCTCCATCCATCCTTTGACTTTTCCACATTATAAATAAATTGAGATTTGTGCCCATGATTTGACCTAATGCCATAAATTAAATATTGGATCAAATATTAATATAAAAATATTTATATTAATAATAATAAACACTTTTTCCAATTTCTAAGGACTTTGGGCATATGAGGCTTAACACATGACTTTGTGGATGGGACAAGGGTGCTTAATAAAAGGAATATTTTTTTATTTTCAACTAGAATATGATAATAAGGGTAACAATGAATGAACTCATGGAACTAAGGGATTTAGATAAGCATTAAGACTGGGTATAGGTTTGGGATATTTGCCAAATTTTTGACTCATGGAGGACATGACTATTTTGGATGATCAGTTGAGTGAAGGATTTAGGTGATGGGATCTTGACGGATCTAGTGGAAAATTTTTAAAATCTGAGTGAAAAGATAACACAAAGACAAGATGCTTTGGGAAAAATTAATGCAAATTAGCAGGTGATAACATAGGCTCCAACTGGGGATGTTATCCTCCTTGTGAGGTAGCAAAGAACTCGTAGACCTGGTGCCTGATCCATTGGGATGCTCCCAAAACATGTGTGTGTACCCTGCTCCGACCTGTCACCAATGTCTGTTGAAAACCAAACTCTACACACTGCTCTCAATTGGATATTGAACACTGAATACACCGCTTAAATCTGACTGTACACACTACTGGAAATCCAAAATGAAAAATGATTGACCAAAAATATTATTCACACACTCCTACCTACCCTAACTGCTGAAACGAACTGTCAATCAAGTGAAATCATAATGCCAATGCAGCTAACCAAGCAATTGCCTTCCCTATTTTTCTCTGCTCACATCTTTCTTAAGCAGGAAGACAAATTTAAAAGATGGCAGCTGAAAACAAAAATTGAATACAAAATATGAGCTTATGAATGAAACAAACTCCTCCTTCACTGATGACTGTAATAGGATGGCCATAGGATGTTGAAAACCATGAAAAATCGTTTCTTCTTGATGAGCAAAAATAGAAAGACAAGCCTCTTTCATAAGTGTTTGTTGTTCTTGCTCTATTTCTTCTGTTTTGAGAACATTTTCAAATGAAATGGCAACAATAGGTTTATCTCCTCTTCCATGCATATCAACAAAAACATTCATACATTCTTGAACATCTTCAAATATGACAGCCATATTATGTGCATCAATGCTATCCTCTTGTTCATCAAACAATTATGATTTGGTTTTATTAAACTTCTAGAAACTTGCTTGAGGACTGTCATTTTGACTTTCAAATGAATGAATGGAAATAAGTGCATGCTCATAATATTCTTGCAAATGTGAAAAGCTAACATCATGCACTATTTCACAGTCTATATTTCTCATGGATGCATTTTCAAAACCATGATTTTCAAATGAACCAAATAAAACAATTGTCTCTTCATTATATTTTTGTATTTCTGATTGGAAAGTGGCATACACTGGTTTGTTGCTTTCCTGAAACTCTATGTCATTTGTTTGTTCATTGCTTGAAGTTTCCATAGATGCAGTTTCAAAATCCTCATCCATTTCTAGGCCACTTAGAATTTGAACAACCACATCATTCATAGGGGAAGAAAGACAACTTTGAAACACTTTTTCTTGTTGGAAAACTTGTTGAATATCTTCATCAAGTTCAAGAGAAGGAAAATGACTTTTAACAACAATTTCTTGATCAGATTCGTCTTCAACGAAAGGAGGGGCTACTATTTTTTGTTGGGATGAATATTCATAAAGGGATTCTATGATTTCATCATTCATACACTCTTCATCACCAAGAGCATTTTCAAGGTACTTAATTAAATGTTCACAAAATTCACAACAATCTTCAAACACCAAGGATGAAGAATTGGATTCTCCATGATGCTTAAAGAATGTTATATGGAAATATTTAAGAGAGTATAAGCTGCCTGGTTTTAATCCTTCGTACCATAATCTTGCTTTCCCTTCTAAAGTAGCCATAAAAAATTTCATCAAATAATCCTCATGAAGTTTAATTCCCAAATCACATATGCGCATGTGAAATCTAATCAAGTGCAAGGCAACATCATTTCCATTCCCATCTTCGAATTTAGGAAAATATTTTTGCCAATTTATGTGAGGAATACGATTTGGAAAGCCAGGAATATGAGATCGATTCATTGGAGCATACCTTGCAGATATTGAACTCATCTTCGGACAGTGGAGTCACCAATAATGTTTTGGAAGCCGGATTTTGCATTGAGAGTGGAGTCGCCAGTGAAAATTTAAATTTTTGGATTCTTCTACCAGTGGAATCACCTTCAATCTTATTTTTTGATGTGTGGAGTTGCCAGAGCAAGAATATAGCCAATATGTGCCTAAGTGTATGCTGCTCTGAAACCTTATAACTCAACCATGTCATTCTTTCCCATGGAAAACTTTTCAATTTCATCCCCGGCAATAACGCCAAAATGTTAGCACTCTGTCAATTTTGTCCGGTTGATAGACAAATGACATAGATAATTGTTTCAACCTACTTTAGAGATGAAGCACTAGCCTTATCAACTCAGAGAGGGCTCTCTTGTGTCACTTGATATTTCTTTGGCAATCGATGGCTAGATTTGGTTTGTTTTGGGGGTTTTTAATAAAGTTGTTGGCAAGGAAGGCGAGGAACACTCAGGGCTATGGAGTCAAAATTCTGAAATTGAATGAAAACAATGATCAGTCAATAGAACTCTCTAGAGGATAAAGGCTAAATGAGGCGATGAATATGAGTTATAAATTGAATTTAAGCAGAGTGTAGGAAGAAAGAGAAAACAAATAACTGCATCAGAGCATTACTGAAATGAATTCTGAATTCGTCAAGAGGAAATACATATAGTTTAAATTGCTCAAGCCAAGTGCATCATGAGATGAATTATGGGCCTTTAACTCTCCAATTTAAACAGAATAAAATGTAAATGGAATTAAATAACACGGGAAATACATACAATGAAAGGAGACAAAACTCATATCACCACCATTAGAATCTTTTCATAGAGACTTCAAAAGATTCTGCATATGTATTTAATTCAGTCCCAGAAAATTACAATGGAGTTCAAAACAACCAAAACTCTGCCCTTGCACTTCTGCCCACTGTTAATGCATTTAGAACCTCTATCATTTATACAATTTCGAGTTCCTTTAGTTAGAAACTGATTACAATAGCTGAACTGAAACGTTTCAGCTTCTACAATGATTACAAATGACAGTTTTCAGAAAAACATTTCATGATCCCTACATATTCCTCTAACGCTCCAACTCCTTCCTCTGCCACGTTCTCTTTGAAATTTTACTTATACTCTTTCAAATTTAATTCCATTTATCCATATTCTCATTAAATATTTGGGAATGATATATTTGAAATAAAAATAATTCTCAAATATTTTTCTATCATGTAGAATTAACTTTCCATAATTTAATTCATGCTCGTGGTTTTGAAAACCATGTCTTGTTTTCCCAATTTACCATTTCACTATAAAAAACATTTGTTGTTACCATTTCACTGTGAAAAACATTTACTGTGTCGTGTTTTTTCCAATTTACCATTTCACTGTGAAAACCATTTACTGGTTTCTTTCCCACAGTTTTGAAAACCATGTCTTGTTTACCATCTTTGGTAAAATATATTTTATCTTCTTCTTTTATTTCTGTAAAACCTTTGGATAAAAATTATTCAACTTTTCATTTCACGTGCATCTTCCCATTTAATTATTTTCCATGGAAATAAACATTAATCTCTTCAATTTGTAAAATTTAAATCTTACCTCTGTAAAACAATTTCACCGTGTGGAAGAATGTCTTTTATTGGAAATTCCATCATTTTTATTGAAATGTATTCCTAGAAAATATGTCGCACATAAACTATATGATAAATGGTGCATTTATTATAACGGGCTTGGGCTGGAGTGTTTTAATTCAAACTACTTTTCTCTCGATATTCATCACATAAAAACACGTGTCCAATCACCAAAACCACGGTTTTTTCCTTGGTCGGCCTTCACATAATTAACCTCCACGTTAATTCTATGCCCGATATGTATGTGCGCCCTCCATCCATCCTTTGACTTTTCCACATTATAAATTGAGATTCATGCCCATGATTTGACGCAATGCCGTAAATTAAATATTGGATCAAATATTAATATAAATATTTATATTAATAATAATAAACGCTTTTTTCCAATTTCTAAGGACTTTGGGCATATGAGGCTTAACACATGACTTTGTGGATGGGATAAGGGTTCTTAATAAACAGAATATATATATATATATATTTTCAATGAGAATATGATAACAAGGGTAAAAATGAATGAAGTGATGGAACTAAGGGATTTAGATAGGCATTAAGGTGGTATAGGTTTGGGATATTTGCCAAATTTTTGACTCATAGAGGACATGACTATTTTGGATGATCAGTTGAGTGAAGGATTTAGGTGATGGGATCTTGACGGAGCCGGTGGAAAAGTTTCAAAATTTGAGTGAAAAGATAACACAAGGACAAGATGCTTTGGGAAACATTAATGCAAATTAGCAAGTGATAACACCCCGCATGTCTATTTGTCTATCCCGCCTTTTTGTTAAAAGCTAGAATGTTGGGCGAACCTAGTGAATTAGAGAGGTTTTTCGAGGAAGTCCTTAAGAAGCCAATGGCCAACAGATCGATATCCGAAGGTATCCAAGCATCATCAACTAGGGGACTACAGGCTTCCCCTTTGACCAGACATCGTTCTCGTCGTGTCAACCCCGTAATTGAACAACGAAGTAAGCACCACGACGATCTAGCTAACATGAAGTAGATCTCATCGATCCTACCTGAATACATTCCACCTTTGGTTGGTGTTGTTAACCACGACAGTATCCCCCGATATTTTGAGTACACCGTGTTCACTGCGTACATTTTGAAAGGAATTCGCATAGTTAGGAGTTATTTAGGACAGATCCCGCTGTTGAAGAACAACGACTTCAACTTAGGAGACCAGAAGAACTATGCCATGTTGGTTCCTCACCATTATCTCATGAAGACAACTAGAAATAAACCTTGCCTCATCTCACAACCATGGATTATGGGGCTGGTGCAGTCCACTGTGTTGAATGTGATGAAGATCCCGCATTTTGGCCACCACCAAGAGGTTAACGCTTTCATTAAACTCCTCCTGTCATGCCATCATGGCGTATATTTGTGGCTCGACAGAAGGATTATTGTGGATCCAACGTTGATCCACTGGATCATGGGTCTAAGGTGAAGGGTCCCGACCCTTAGCAGTTTTATCCAGGGAAGGCCTCGGACCGTTCCCTGGCGCAACGCATCAAAGAAGCTTACGGAGAGGTAGAGAAAGGAAAGCGAGGTAACAAGGTAGCCTCTATACAGAATAGCACAATGCTCCTTTCTTGCCAACTCCTAGTTGTCAAGATAGTAAGGAAGAACCACCCCACACAGGTCACTGGGTTCGTGGTGGACCTCGCAGGAAAGTGTGTGGAGGGCATGCAAATGAGCTAGGTGAACTACCTTGTCAACCATCTAGAAAAGGATTGTCGCGAAGCCTAGGAATTGGGATATGAATTCCATTATAGTTGGCTAATCATTTTGATCACATTTGTTGCTTGGAAAATTCTTGAAGGAGCCACGTTCCCAGAGATCGAACCTGCGGAGCCGTTGGTTCCTCAGTTTTCAAATTCCATGTTTCATGGATATTACCAGTAGTTAAAGTTCACCATCAAATCATTTCCATGCATGACATCGTGCATCCTGCACCAGTATTGACCAATAGCAAAGTTCCATGCTCATCCTCATTTCATTTACATTACCGTGCACAGAGATGAGAACCATGAAGAATTGCAGTCGTACTACAAGATGAAAAATGACGATATGGAGCATATTACAAAGGAATGGCTTGAGGAGTTTCTTGTACCTGTCATTGATGCACAATTATCTGACACTGACACCATAGGAAGCCCCATAGTCACACGAGTTGAGCATGTCGGACAATCTAGTGGGATGATGAAGAAGAAAAAGTAGGATGAAGTCCAAGACATAGAGAGCGATGAGGAGGACAAAGCTTCTGAAGATAATGGGTCTGGCTCGCTAGGAGGAGAAGAAGGCGAAGCAGAAGGACACAGAGGAGGATATGAAGGAGAAGAAGAGAAAGGAAGAGGCGAAGCTACAACGTCTGAAGATCTCCCTGTTGGGATAGTCACACCGCAGAAGAGGAAGGTTTCTCCGAAGAAACCCTCAGCAAGGAAGAAGTCGCGTGCTAATAAGCCCCAATTGGAGGCCATGATCACTGAATATGACATCAGTCTGGTCCATGAAGATATGGAGGACGCTTCTGAGGACATGCTGCAAAGATAGGGAGAAATGCGGGAGAAATTATACAAAAGGGTTGAGAGAGAATTGAAGGAAGTGAAACAAGTTGTCTGCTTGGTCTGTGCAGTACCTACTGCATCGTCTGCACCTTCCTCATTGTAGAATGCAGAATTGGGGGATGAACCGACCCAATTGAGAATACTTGCAGATGCAACAGAATCTTGGTTCCAGAGAGTCCAGGAAGAGAAGGAGAAGGCTACAAAAGCCTTGAAAAAGGAAGAAGACAAAGTCTTAGTGCAATTACAAGAAGCGCAGGATAGTGTAGTTGCCCATGAAAGCAAGAAATCCGAGCTTCAAGAGGAAAAAGCTCAACTACAGAGGGAAAAAGAGTAGTTTCTCACAGAGCAGACCACGATCAAAGAAGTGGTAAGTAGAGCATGTCGCTTTGTGACATGATTGGCACAGGAGGAGCAAGAGTCGGTCGAAGGTCAAGCAGTGAAGCTCACTGAGACTCTCCAACAGCTTCAGGCTAGGATAACAAAATTGGAGGCCCAAATAGTAACGAGAACCCCGCAGGAGGTGCGTGACTCGAGGGAGGAGACTGCTAAGAGCACAGTTGCAAGCATACGAAACATCACCTCGGAATGTAAACAATTAAGTGATAGGAATTCCTAGAGATATGAACGCTTCGTCGAGGATCCAGAGCTAAAGAAGCTAGAAGTGCAGTTACAGGAGGTGCAACAACATGCATTTTCAGTGCAGACGCAAATGAAGCTACTCACCACAGTAGAAAGGATGAAGAGATCCCAAGAATAGCGTGCAGTACATCAACAAATCACTACCCTCTAGGGAAAGGTAATGGAAGTCACGTAGAAGATGCAACCTGTGCAAGACGAAGCTTGCAAGGTGTTCGAAGAGATTGATGGACAGGGCTAACAACTATATCAAGTGGTTGCAATAGTAGAACAACGCCTGGAAGGGCCTGTTACAGAGTAGATGATCCAGTAGCTCACTAAGCAGGAGGCTTAGGAGAAGCAGCAAGTCGAGGAAACTCGAGTTAAGCTCGAGGCCTTCGAAGCAGCATTGTCCACACCTTAGTGACTCGGGATGAGTCACAGGTGAGTGTTAGGGGCTTGTTGGCCCTCGACCAAGTTTTGAAGAAGCTTTGGTCATATTTGGCCCACTTTTGGACTTCGACACTTTTGGACTTCGACACATTGGCCCAGGGAGAGCTGAGATCACGAATCTCACTGATTTTTTAGGGTTAAGTGGACCTAGTAAAGGGTCCTCTAGGGTTTTTGTAACAGGTTTATGGGATGTCAGCCCATAGGGTTTTCCCATGATTAGGCCTTATTGTAAGGGTTTGTAAAGTATAAATAAATAAGAAAGTATTTTAGAATTACCTAAGTGAAAATAGTTCGGGTTGCATTGTGCAAAGGAATGTATGTGCGTTAAGGCTTTATGCTCGATAGAGAGTTGGCTATGTTCCTTGACCTAGTTTTGGAAGGAGGATCTGGTGCTCAGTGCGCAGATCTCCTGTTTGGTGTGAAGCTCGACTCTGTGGCTTAGTGCACATGAGTGAATGAATGTAATATTCGGGCAAATAATAAAGAGGCGAAGCAATTGGTGGACGTAGCCCTGCACTGGGGTGAACCACGTATATTTGGTGTCTCTAGTTTGATTTGTGCTATGTTATTTATGTTATGGATCTGCTTAGTGCTTTGATTATGATGTGTAATAGATAGATCTTTGGCTGCTTAAGTGCTTTACTTGTGTTAAGGGTAAATGAATGCTAGATCTAACTTATCATGCTAAGTGCTCAGGGTATATAATCATTTGTTATTACTGCACTAATCTATCTTTGGTTATGCTCTGCGATGTTAAAACGGTTAATAAACTAATGCATGTCACCTTCTAAGTGTAAATATAATATTCTGCGAAGTGCTTTTATCACAGATCTGTGTCCCAGCCTGGTTAAAGACACCTACGTCCTGTAACCCCCCCTACTTCTACCTCGGGTGAGACTTCGCTTGCTTCGCAAGTGTTACTGAAAGGGTCAGTAGTCGGGGTTTTGTTAGTGTGTTGTTAAGCACTGAACCCTGGGTCTGCCCCTATGCCAACAAAAATAAACAAAAAGTCTATCGTTCACTCATTCAGATAGATGCATCAACATCATACATTTGGGACAATGCTCCTCTATTATATTCATTCGACTGAAGATTACATATATTCATACACTGCTTCTTGGCAGCTCTCAACTCTCTGCTACAATTTCAACCTATACAATAGATTCAACAACCCCAACAACAACTTCTACTGGGCAACAATACAAAGCTTTTTTTTACTAGAGGTGCCCTTCAAGCCTTTCCCTCCAACTACTCTATGATATCCTATCGAAATAAAACCTTTCAACTACTTAACATTTATTCCTATCGAAATAAAATCTTTCAACTACTACTCTATGCTATCATGTCGAAATAAAAGTGTCTTTAGCTAAAGTGGTGTTTTTCTTTAACGCAATGCAATTTCTTATTGCAAGATTTTCTGGGAAAAGTCTGGATGTCACTTCCAGGTATGGAGTATTCTTATAGAGTGTTCTCATTCTTGTTTGAGAAGACACAAGCTAGTGCACGTTGGTCCCACATGTTATGAGATGTGTCCAATGCATCACAAATGCCATTTTATATAGGTGTTGTTTAAACATTTGACTTGTTGAATTTTTTTATCAGAATTTGTTAAAATAGATCTTGGTGAGATCACTATTTTTTATTGTTTAAATAACATTTTTGAATGCATAAACAGATTCAGTACCCTCAAAAATCAGGGCAAAATTATACAGACTCAATCACTCAAATATGGAGTTCCAACAATTTTTGACCAGATTTCAATAAGAAAATATAATGGTAAAAACTCCAAAAAATCTAATGTTTAAACTACAACGTTTATATATTATATAAATTCAAGATTTTACTCATCTTTTGAGAATTATAATAAATGGTCTAGAATTACCTTTGTTGATTTTCTAATGGGTTTGTAACATGTAACATTTTTTCGAAAGCCATAATAAATGGTATAGAAGTTCTTTTGCTGATTTTTACGTGGCATTTATAACCTTTAACTTCAAATTGTAACTAAAAGAAAATAAAACTTATATAAATGATGGTAAAAGTTCATTGCAAATAAAGCGTATTTGAAAGCTAAACATAAAAGTTATTTAATTGATTTATTATGAAATTTTAACTATTAGTTTCAAATTAAATTTAAATCATCGTTTTAAAGTGTTTTATTATTATTATTATAAGGTTACAAACAAAAGTATTTGTTCAATAAAATAAAGACAATGAAATGGTTATTGAACATTTTCTCTCATAACTAAATATTTAGATGGTATTTTTAAAACTTGAATTTATTTTCACATTATTTTTTAATAAGTTAATGGCATTAATTGAATGATATTTCTAGTGTGTAGATGAAGAAAAATTTTGATAGATTAAAACTAAATCAATATAGATTTATCTTAATCTTGAAAAGAACTAGCTAGCAAAAGAACACATAACTTGCAAAAGTAAGAAGAAGAGAGAAAATTTGAAGAGAAAGAATGAGTAAGTCAATTAACCAAATGAAAGAATGATAATTTACACATGATATACTCCGCATGGCTCAGCCAATTCTCACTAGAGGAGAATCCCATGCGCCATAGTGATGGTCTAGAGAGATATGGACACACACGAGCAGTTATGGGAGGTAATTGCCACCTTGTCCTAGTCAACTAGTCATGCATTCCTCAATTAACTTGACAGAATGAAGTGGAATGAGGAGGACATCACGCATGCACTAGGAATGTGCCTTCTTGGTGATGATCCCAAGGTAAGTGTGCATTCATGGTGATGATCTCGAGGTTACTTGGTGATGAAACCAAAGTTACCTTGAATGACTCCACTTTGCTAGTCAACTGAAGAGAATATTCTCTTAGAATGTAGGAGAGGTTCCTAAAAAATAGGAGACCCTAAATAATGACTAATAAACATAGAAAAATAAGGAAAAATATCTTAGGTGTGTGTAATATCTCCAAGACCCCCCCCTGAACACTACTATGGGGCAATGAAGAATGGGTCTCGAAGACCAAGGCCATAAATACCCATGAACAATGCAACTAATGAACACTGAAACAAAGTGAGGAAAGAAGGAAACCTCATGGGAAAACCCCCCCTCAAAATACAATGTATCAAAAGAAGAGACAAGATAGTTGCTAGGATATTGTGTCCTTCACTCCAATATGATCGTGCAAAGAGTGAAACTTCTGCTCAATGAAGGTCTTGGTGAAGATGTTAGCAGTTTGTTCAGAGGAAGGAAAAAACTATAGGTCGATAATCCTCTCGTGGACTATATCTATTATGTGCATATGGATCTCGATATGCTTTGTCCGTTGTCATTGCACTGGGTCTCTGCAAAACTTGAGAGTACTCTAGTTGTCACACCAACTAATAGTTGGTTTGTGGAACTGGATTCCCAAACCTGTAAGGAAGTTTTGTAGCCACAATGCCTGTATGGTAATGTTAACTACTCTATACTTTACCTCGGCTGAAGATAGAGAAATAGCATAATACTTCTTTCTTGACCAACAAATATGCCCTGAACCCAAAATGAGAGTGTATCCGGATGTCGACTTGCAATTATTTTTTTCATCTTCCTAGGTAGAATCAATGAATCCTATGAGATCCAATGTAGAGCCTGATTCATAATGAATCCCATATTTGATGGTTCCCCGAACATACCAAAGGATATGCTTTGCATCCTTCCAGTGTAATTAAAGCGGCTCCTTCATGTACCTGGAGACTGCTCCCACTACATATGACAGGTATAGTCAGGAGTGGGAGAGATACAACAAAATCCCCATGAGTTCTTTGTATAGAGTGTTTTCAACCAATGGAGTATCCTCGCCATCCTCAAGTCTTACCCCAGATAGGAAGGGTGTAGGGGAAGACTTGCAGTCTGTCATGTGGAATCTCTCCAAGAGATCATGAGCATACTTGTCTTGAGATATCTTGATTCCTGAATTATTCTGACAGATATCAAGACCAAGGAAGTAATGGAGTGAACCCATGTTCGTTATCTAAAACTTGTCATGCAGAATTCACTTCATCACAACAATAGAAGAAGTCGAGCAGCAAATGATCAAAAGATCATCCATATAAAGAACTAGAATTGGAAGTGAATCAATAGTCCTAATAATGTAGTCATTTGGATCATATTTGCATCTCACAAAATTCTAGGATAGCAGGTAGGAGTCCATCTTTGCATATCATTCTCTTGGCACCTACTTGAGGCCATAGAGAGACTTCTTGAGCTTGCAAACCAAAGATTAATCATGTATGAAGCCAAGTGTCTGATCCATGTAAATCTCCTCTAAGATATGTCTGTGAAGAAATTCATTATTCAAATCCATCTAATGGACTTCCCATCCTCTCGCTGCCACAATAGCAAGGGCCAAATGAATCCAATCCATATTTGCTACTGGAGTGAATGTCTCAATGTAGTCTATGCCATGGATATGTTGAAAACCTTTGGAAACTAGTCTTTCCTTGTATCTTCTTTTTGATGTTTTGGTAGTTGCGAGAGGTATTAAACTCCAAGAGTAACCTTTTTACTTAGAATATAATATTTTGTAAGTAAGAGAACCACTAAACAAATGTGTGAAAACCCTAGAAGAGAAGTCGGCCCAAAGAGAATAATAATAAAGTATTAAAAGGCTCCAGAAAGTGAGGTCGACCCCTCATGAAAAGACAACTTGGAAGACTAGTATAAATAGAGGCTAGGTGCTCCTCATTTGACACACACTCACTCAATAGAAGGCGGGCACAAGTCCGAGGAGCAACAACAACAATTTCAGTAAATGGAGGCACAGGTCTGTAGAAGGTGGTGTAGTAATTATCATGGTGTAATCTCATTATTTTTGGTATCTCTCTTGTGTGCTTCTCTTGGTAAAGGTAAGCTTCTATTAGTAGAGTTATGTTCTCTTGGTATTGTTTTGCTGCTACTGCAGTGGTATTTTTGGTTAGGCTTTATCTGTTGGTTCTAGTGTGGACTTGCTAGAATCATTCTATCTAAGAAAATATTATTGTGCTCGGGGGTGGCATATGTGAATGCCTATGGTTGGGTGACAATTATGTGACATTGTTTATGGTTAAACGAGCATACCAAAATTTCAACATGGTTTCAGAGTTGGTTTCCTTCGTAATAGTCTAACTGCTAGAAGGAAGATCCTCAGTTTCCCCCTTTTTCTAGATCATTGAGCACTTACTGAACCCAATAAGAAGGTCTCTGAAGGAGGGAAGATCTTTTCCCCAAATGAGATCTACAATCTTTCGAAGTTGAAAATACAGTGGGAGATGAGGCAGCGCCAGTTGCAGTGCCAGTTTCAATGCTAGTTGCAGCACCAATTGCAATAACAATTGTAGTTCCTCTAGTCCAGTGAATTTTCTAGTAACTCATTGAGCAACTCGTTGAAAGGATGCTGAAATTATTCTTTCCCTATATCAGTTCACTAGCCATTCTTCTGATAGTTAGGGTTTTTGATTTTGCAACAATAGAAAACCCTAACCCAAATTTGTTGGGCACTTTCAGTGAAGTGTTGGGCCTATTTTTTAGTTCTCCTAGTGTTCCCTACCCTAGCATCTCCAACTATCTTCAGATTGAAAGTTGGAGAAATTTGATTTTTTTGGATTCCTCATTGTCTGTCACTATTGTCGGAGGTATGCACTTGTATATGTTTAAAATGTATCAGTATATTGAGGGTGTTTGCAAGAGAAGGGGTCTTTTTTCCAAGAAACAATTGAAGATCCAAAGGGATCTCAGAATAAGCACATTCAGAGGAACAATGCACTCCTGGTTTGATTGTTTTGATATTCCTCTAGCTATTATGGCATTATTGGGATCTTATGAACATCTAGTTGTATTTTGATCTATTTGAGCTATGATTATCATACTAACCTTTGGTCAAAGTCAAAGTTATAAGTTGACTCTAGTCAAAGTATTAGATTGATTAAGGTTGAGATTTTCGAGTTTACTTGCATTATATTCCCTAACTCAGATTTTTGTCAAGAAAAAATATTGTCTTAGTACAAGGGATGGGTTGGAGAGAATATTTGTCATCTTGAGTGAAGGAGACTCGAAAGAAAAGCAACAACACTCATTCTTGAAGATAAGACTCCAAGTTCTAGGTTTGATTGATTAAATTGATAAGTTTCCAATTTGCACATCTCAAGTTTGATAATTGCTACATTACAAGTAAACACTATAGTTGTGACAACAATCCTTGAAAGTTTCTATTACTACTAGATATAATGAATAATTGGTAGCATGTGAGTACTATTGATATAAATGCTTATTTTACTTGTTTGCAAGATGAACTAACATCTCCTCTAAGAGATACTTCTTGTTTTACTTCCGGTAGGTTACCTTGGTAATGATATGTTGATTACCATGAAAATTTATTTTATTCTTGTTAATATAGATATATTCTTATAAAAATGCTATTACATTGGAAATACTTTTGCTCTTGTTTTTCTTGTTCCAGGAAGGTTACCATGGAGGAATGATTGGTCACAACACTGGAAGAGTGTTGTTCATATTTCTTATTATTTTTTTATTTTTTTTGGCTCTTGTTCCAGGAAGGTCACAAGTGATAACTCTAAGAAGGAGCTATTGTGTTGATTGTTCTCGTTATTATTTATTATTATTATTATTATTATTATCTATTGCTTTCCATTGTTGTTGGTCTTGTTCCGGGCAGGTCACAGGTGATAACTATAAGGGAAGATATAGTGACAGTTGTAGGAGGCAACATATTAGATGGTCTCTAGTTTGAGACATGGAGCAAACTACCAAGATAAGAAGTTGTATACACGACCGCATACATCCATGTATCGAAGAAAAAAATGGACGAAGAAGGGTACTTTTGTGAGATACAAAGTATCTCATATGGATATTGATTGTAAGGAGAAGAAGGCTCCAAAGATGACCAAACAAATCCATCTAGTGCAGTTGATAACTCTTCAGATCATCATGAAGAGTTAGTAGAGCCAGAAGGGCATAACCATAATCATTCTAGTAACCAAGAAGAGACCAACATGGTCCTGTGACACTTTTCAAGATGCAAAGATGTATAGCATTGATAAGCCATATCATGACGAGAAAATGGCACCACTAGTGGTGAGGCAGGAAACCCCACCAAGTACCAGCTCAGAAGGAGATAGATTTCATAGGGAGTCATCCCTTACGATCCAGTAGGGAGGAGCAGCCTCCCTAGGACCATTCATAGGATACTTCAGAGTAGATCATTACATACAGAGGGATGATATGGCTTTGAAGATTATATAGACTCAAAGGGATTCAAGCCTTAGAGGGAGCATGGAGACTTATAATGAGCCTGATCTCAGAGAGAGTCGGTGGCTTAGAGACTTTCATTCAGAAAGTATTCCTCCTTGGATTCATATGGGAGAGAGAGATCTCTTCTATAACTGACAAACATGTGCCATGAGTTGAGGATAGATCGAAGCTTCAAAGGCTTCAAGGAGATATGAGACCTCCTATGAAGATAACCTTTCCTCAATGATAGAGGAGGAAGCCAGTCAAAAGGACTGGGATATCGATTTTTGCCTTGAGACCAGAAGGGAAGTCAGCAGTGAATTCTAAATTGATCTACAAGATCAAATATGTTGTTGATGGCAGCATAGAGATGTACAAATCCTGATTTGTGGCCAGAATATTCTCCCAACAAGAGGGAAAATATTATGACGAGACACTTTCTCCAATAGTTAGAAGAAGTGTAAATAGATACATGAGAAGGAGTCTCATGTTTGCAGATTGAAGAAATATTTGTACATGCCTAAGAAAGCACCTAGGTCATGATATACCAGATCAAACAACTTCCTGATGAGCTTGGTCTTTACCAGGAGTAAAGAAGATTCCAACATTTATTACAAGTTTGTGAATGGTGGACCGTTGATATTACTATTATATGTGGATGACATGTTTCTAACAGGGAACAAGAAGCTCATCACTAAGTGCAAGAGAAATCTTGCATCATAGTTCGAGATGAAATACATGTGTATGATACATTATTTCTTAGGTCTAGAGGTGTGGGAGAAACCGAATGATATTTTCCTATGCCAAGGAAAATATGCTATATATATTCTGAAGAGATTCAGAATGATGGATTGTAAATCCATGCCTACATTGATGGTGACAAATATAAATTTATTGAATGATACATCTCCAGAGACATTGGATGCCACCATGTATAAACAAATGATTGGTTCGTTGATGTACTTAATGAACACAAGGCTAGATATATGTTTTGAGGTAAACACATTGAGTCAGTATATGGTTGTGTCGAGATGCATTCTCTTGATTGTAGCAAAACATGTGATAAGGTACCTGAAAGGTATAATTGACTATGGACTCAGATATGTTTCATATCGTGAGATAATCCTACAAGGCTATACTAATTCAGATTGGGTCGGTAGTGTCACATACCGGAAGAGTACATACGGATGTTTCTTTAGTTTGGGATCATATATGATCTCATGGTTTAGCAGGAAGCAGACAAGTGTGACACTCATTATGGTTGAGGTAGAGTATATAGAAACATGTTCAACTAGCAGTGAAGTAGTGTGGCTTCGGAAGGTTCTTGCAGGATTGTTTGATCTCGAGTTATAGGCGACTTATATCTGGTGTGACAACTAGAGTTGTGTGAAGTTTTTAGAGAACCCGTTGTTCATGAAAATTACAAGCATATCAATATCAGGTACCATTATCTCAAAGATATGGTGCAGAAGGGAGTAGGGAAGCTCCAATATGTCTCTACAGATGAGCAGATAGCAGACGTGTTGACCAAGCCTCTATTGAGAGTGATGTTTGTGTACTTCATAGACAAGCTTGGTGTGGTCCAGAAGGAATTCCCTAGTAAGAGGGAGTGATGATTTACAGATGTGACTCCAGATAGAAACATGGTATAGTGTGGACAACATGTTGTCATGTCCGGGCACTGACTGTGGCACCAGTCGGGATAATGTGTACGAAGATCCTTTGGGGAGAGCGTGTTTTCCTAGTTGAGGAGGCCCAACCGGTTTGTGTAGTTGGAAGCTTCAATCAAATCCTTCGGGGATGGCGTGCCTCTCGGACAGCTAGAGGGCCAACCTAGTGTGTTGGACATCTGCTACTCCAGTGAAATAGTCTGGTACATAGGTCTACTACTCCGGTGAACTAGTCTGGTACGTAGGTCTGCTACTCTAGTGAAATAGTCTGGTATGTAGGTACTCCAGTGAAATAATCTGGTATATTGCTACTCAAGTGAAATATTCTGGTACGCATATCTACTCCAGTGAAATAGTATGGTATGTTGAGATATTTCTATTCCAGTGAAATAGTCTAGTATGCATAGCTATTCTAGTGAAATAGTCTGGTACGATGAGATATTGGTACTCTGGTGAAATATTCTAGTAAGCATAGCTACTCCAGTGAAATAGTCTGGTATGTTGAGATATTTCTACTCCAGTTAAATATTCTGGTACACATGTTACTAATTTTGTATGAACTAGATGCTAGATTCTGTGTGAGCTGGAAAGTTACTAGTTTTGTATGAATTAGATGCCAGATTATGTGTGAGCTGGCGAGCTACAATTTTGTGTGAACTAGATGCCAGATTCTATGTGAGATGGCAAGTTGAAGCCTCGTGATGACATAAAACCCATAAGGATGATGATACCCTGGATGCATGACTGTGACATAACCATACGATAGCCTATGTGTGTGACTATGACAGATCTTGTGTGGCTATGATGGTGATACTTGTGACATGATATATTTGATCATGAGATAGCCTGTGTGGCTATTCTACTTGTTACATGATCTGTTTGATCATGAGATGGTCATGTGGCCATGTTACTTGAGAAATGATATGTTTGATCATGAGATAGTATGTGTGGTTATGCTACATGTTACATGGTGTGTTTGATCATGAGATGGTCATGTGGCCATGCTACTTGAGACATGATTTATTTGATCATGAGATAGCCTGTGTGGCTATGGTGATGCTATCTGTAGACTAATCTGCAAGAACATGTGATTCTTTCCCATGCCATGTGAGATGGATGGATGTGTTTGAGACCATTACATGAAGAACATCTTAGTTAATACCTCCCTATCTAAGAGGGAGCGTTGATGTTTTTGTAGTTGCAGAAGGTATTAAACTCCAAGTGTAACCTTTTTACTTATAATAGAATATTTCAAAAGTAAGAGAATCATTAAACAGATGTGTGAAAACCCTAGAACAGAAGTCGGCCCAAATAGAATAATAATAAAGTATTAAAAGGCTACAGAAAGTGAGGTCGTCCCCACATGAAAATACACCTTGGAATACTAGTATAAATAGATTCTAAGCGCTCCTCATTTAACACACACTCACTCAATAGAAGGAGGGCACAATTCTGAGGAGTAGTAGTTGTAGTTGCAGCAGAAGGAAGTGTAAGTCTCGAGAAGGTGGTGAAGCAGTTTTCGTGGTGTAATCTAAATTTTTCCGGTATCTCTCTTGTGTGCTTCTCTTGGTAAAGGTATGATTGTATTAATAGAGGTACATTCTCTTGTTATTGTGTTTTTGTTGTAGCAGTGGTATTTTTGCTTAGGTTTTATCTATTGGTTTTAGTGTGGACTTGCCATAATCATTCTATCTAATAAAAGGTTATTTTTCTCGGGACTGGAATATGTGAATGTCTATGGTTGGGTGAAAATGATGTTACAATGTCTATGGTTAAACGAGAATAATTTTTTTTTAACACTGCTAACATGTCCATATGTTGCACTCTTGGTCTGGTATACCCATCTGCATTTGACAAGCTTCCTTCCTGAAGGAAGAAAAAATAGATCCCAAGTCGGGTTCTCGAGGAGGGAGTTGTAGTCCTCTTGCATGGTTGATTCTCAAAAGGGATTCCCTGCAGCCTTTCCATAGCTCTGCGGGTCTGAATACTGAGACACATAACAGTGCATAGGAAACATGGGCTCAGTGGTTGTGAGTACACGAGGAGGCTCCGCAAAATAAGATCAAGTCCTCTTGAGATTGGTTGGATCCCCAATAAGATCTTCTGCATCTTGAAGAGTGGTCTATTCCCACTTTGGCCTCTCCTCTATCTCCTCATATTCCTATACTAACTAGAATTTGAATGTTCTGAATCCTTTGACTCTGTATCAGAACTCAGATCTAAAGTAGATTCTGAATGTGCAGACTCATCATCTCGAACTGGTGGAAGGACAAAAGAATCTACATGAGCCTCATGTGGAGCATGCCAAATACTTTCCTCAAATTGAACATTGTGCTCAATGATAAGAAATTCCGTAGAGGAATCAATAAGTCTATATCCCTTCACACTGTCTGGATATCCAACAAAGATACATGCAGTACTATGTGGATCTAGTGCTTTCCTCTTTTTAGAGGGAATCTGGGCCCATGCATGTGATTTGAAGACACGAAAGTGGGTGACTTCTAGTTTCATACTGCTTCAAGCCTCAAAATGAGTCTGATCCTTGACTGATCTATGGGGGGATCTATTCTGGATGTAGTTAGAACAATTAATTTCCTCGGGCCAAACTTTGTGAGAAAGTTATCTTGCATGCAACATGCAAGAGGTCATCTACTTGAGAGATCTGTTTTTCCTCTCAGCAACCCCATTCTATTGCAGAGTATATTCAAGAAAAATATTATGACCATCTATGTTGACATACTCCCCCTCATTATCAATACAAAGGGATTTGGTCTTTTTCCCTGATTGAGTCTCTATTATCGCACAAGTTGTGGGTTGGGACAATTCGGACACATCCACCAAATTTTGACAACTTAGAGAACACCTAACCACTATCACCTTAGGTAGGTATTCATGTCACTTTAGAGGTGAGAGAATCACTTGAAGGGGGAAATATCAATGACCCTAGGGGAAATGGGATGGAAAGTTAAGAGATGAAGGAAGGTTCCCCTAAAGGTCAATATAGAAGATGCAGAAAATCTTGGGAAAGAGTCTAGGTGGTAGCTAATGATTACCAAGAGATAAGAACACCTATAAGGAATGTTGTACCTGCCTGAGACAGAAGAACAAACTGACCATATATTTATAATGTTAGGTGGACAAGCAAGTTAGGTTTTTGTCCCTAATTGCATAAGTAAAAAAAAATGTATATAAGAAAAACAACAACTATTAAATCTGCTAAATAATTGTTAAAAGTCCAACAAATGATGCAAGAGATATTTTAGATAAACACTAGTGATACTCAAGAATGAAAGCACAAGACTTTAGCAATGAAACAAGGTTGTAATAAAAGGTGTTTGCAGATATATTTTGCAGCCTTATGGCTGTAACAAACAATTTTTTACAGAAGTAAATCCAATCCCCAAAACTCACAAAGAATCCACCCAAAAGTTGCGCTAGGCTAAGTAGAGTAATGTGGCAAACTCTTAGCAATTTTTTACTGTTGAAAAGAAAGTTATGAATGAAAATGTGTTATGGTTTCTACAACCCTAATGGTTGTAGATGAAAAGAGTCATAAAAGACAGAATATGCATAAAAGCTTGGGAAAGAGTCTAGGTGCTAGCCAATGGTTGCAAAGAGATAAAAACACCTATAAGGAATATTGTACCTTCCCGAGACACAAGAACAAGCCGACCATATATGTATAATGTTAGGTGGAAAAGCAAGTTAGGCTTTTTGTCCCTAATTGCAGCTGTAAAAACATTGTATATAAGCAAACCAATAACTGTTAAAGTTGCTAAATAATTGTTAAAAGTCCAACAAATGATGCAAGAGATAAGTTAGATAAACACTAGTGATACTCAAGAATGAAAGCACGGGACTTTAGCTACGAAACAAGGCTGTAATAAAAGGTATTTGCAGAGATATTTTTCAGCCTTATGTCTGTAACAAATTTTTTTTTGCAATAGTAAATCCAACTGTCAAAACTCACAGAGAATCCACCCAACAGTTGCGCTAGGCTAAGTAGATTAATGTGGACAAATCTTAGCAACTTTTGACGATTGAAAAGAAAGTTATGAAAGAAAATGTGTTAGGTCTTCTACATCCCTAATGGTTGTAGATGAATATTTATAACAAAAACAAGAAATGTGTATCCAATCAAAACTCACTAGTGGCTAGGACAAGCCTAGAGCATCAAGAAGAGATTGCAATTTAAACAATTTGATTATCTCGTGTTTCACGTATCCCAATGAAACAATTTTATTTCTCCAGTGCAAATTAAAAATGATTAGTGCTTTAACTAATGGGTTATGGAGACAAATAAAGAGTTAACTATACTACTTCCTTGAGGGTCTAAACCCTCTTAATCCCTAAGGCAAGTAAAGCTAACTAGGAAAGTGTTAGGAGTGTGTAATCCAGTTTACTTCTCCTAGCACTACCTTAAGAAAAACATTATTTCCAACACAAATATTGATGAGATTAGTGGGGTTGTATGCACTTATACTCCTCAACAAATTCAACTAGTTAACCTTGTAACCAAGAAAAAGAGACCATAACAAGATAAAAACCGTTCACCTAGAGCAACAATTAACAAGAGGAACATCCACTTTACCAAGAGTTATCCACCAATATGAAAGAGAAGCACTCCACAAGGGGTAGCGCACCACTTCCTACCACCAATAGCAAAGTAAACCATGACAAATGAAAAAGAGAAAGAAAATTCCCAAGAGTAGAGAAAATTTCAGCTAAGTATTCTTCTCCACATGGGAGCGCTATGTTATGAAATGAAATTCACATGATCTCTATTTATACAAAATGTTTAAAACATAGTTTTTCCACTTAATTAGGGTAAAACATAAGATAAGTGGTAAACAACCCTTATATTACCCCTTTACACAAACAATAATATTTAATTTACACGTTTGCACATCAGAAACCCTAAAACAATATGGTGTCACCCCTTTAGGGAGACATTTTGACACTTTTCCAAGTTGTTGGAGAGGAAGGTAGAGGTCGTTGGGAATCCTATAGCTTCTTATTCACCCATAAAGGTCAATCCATGCCTCCTCCATTCAAATCATACCAAGTGACATTGAGAAACAACTCCATCACCACCAACCCTAGCCCTAGGTGACGTTAAGCCCCAAAAAGTGACATTTTTCCCCTACTAGGAAAGTCGTTCGGCATGTGAGGGATAGCCAATTTCCTTCAAGGTGTATTCAAGGCCTCTAAAGGAAAGTCATCGTGATCTGACATGTGGGCCCTTGGCATCCAAAATGTGGGCTTCAAGCTCCATGGAAGCCCAAGTTAGGCGTGTTCCTCTAAATTGTCCACCAAACAAGGTCTTGCAAAACAAATAGGCATGCCCTCAAAGGATCGCAAGTCAAAATATCATGGAAAGTGAAAACCACATATAATAAGAAAGGAATATAAACATGTGCATCAAAACTACCTAATAAAATTAAACAAATTCTCCAAGACCCTATACAATTGACTAAGTTTAGGTATGGGAGGGGTGTCATAAAATTCCTATTGAGTAGACCAAAACCCGCAAGTAGGGGATGCTCCCAGGGATGCCCCTTCAAGGTCACGTAGTGGGTGATGAGGTGGATATAAGTTTAGAATTCATAGGTCAATGAGTTTCATGACATACAAAGGCTCGTATTATCTCATTTATGAGTTCCTTTGTATGAGGTGTGCTACACCTTCTTCCTCAATGCAATATTTTTCCAACCCCATTTATTTCCATTTATTAATTAATTGATTATCCAAACACTTGTGAACTCCTATTAGTGAATTGATTATCTTGGGGACTAGTAACACAGTGTCACTTCAAAGAAGAGTTCCACACAGTTCCATAGGGGTAACCATGTAAAGCGTTATAATGCACTTGTGTTAGTCTTATATTCAAGCAGGATGTTTATTATGTGTTTCATATTTTGCAGGTCATTAATTATTTTAATATAAGAAACTCATCTTTATCAATACTTGTTTGGGCGAGCATATAGAAGGTTTATATTTTAGGCTCTTATCTTTTGCCAACAACCATCCCCCTGGGCCTTCATCACCTTCTTCCCATGAAATGAGGTACATTCCCTTCTTGGGTCACTAAAGTCAAAGGTCCTAGAAGAGGGAAATATGATGGGAATTCAATGAGAGGAAAGTGATAAGTGTGGTTGGGAATGGTACGATAACCCCTCAAGGGACACATAGTTGCACCCCTTGCCAAATTTTTTTCCACTTACTAGGATATCGATGACACTCACCAAGGTGAAACAGGGTCAAAAGCATATTTTGCAAGCAGGTGTTCTATTATCAAAATCATATTAAATACAACATGATTAAATTCCTCAAATATTATGGTGATTACCTTCCATAATACCTTACTTGTATCGCATGGAGAAAGGACCATGTTCCTTCCAAAATCTAGCTGGTGTGGTGGATGTGCCGACGATGGATCCAAACTATGGTGATAGAGCGAGATTCCATATATGCAAGTGGACACTGCTAGTCATGTGGTATATTGGCACTCCATATCTGCAACCTGAGGGCCTCGAGATATCATCTCCTTGGTTATCCCACAAAATGGGGATGACATTTGGATCCCACTTGGGGACATGTGCTCGTCGTAGTGTGCATGAGAACCACAACATCTCCTAGTAGACCTGTGCCTATACTGAAACAAAAAAATTTAAAATCTAGGGTGGTTCTATCACCCTTCGTCTATATACATAAAAAAAAAAATGAAACTAATCTAGAAAAGAAAATTTATCATTTTTTCAAAAATTTCTAAACTAAGCATGAAAACAAGATGCAAGTAGAGAAAAATGAAATATGAAATGCATCTAAACTATCATGAGCAATCAATATGAAAATTCAAGGGAATCAATATGACCTACCTACTTTCATGGGGCCTTGGGGCCCTAAAGATAAAGCGATAGATAATGTCAGGTGAAGCCATACAACCAGTAAAACTAATTGATCATCTCATCAAAGTACCTCCCCCTATGCTTAATCATGTGAAACAAAAAAGATAAGTCTAGACCAAAATTATCATGAGCATAAATAGATATATAATCAAATGTAAAATGAGACTCATGGATATGGGTGGGAGGGAGGAAATCCTATTGTAAATAGAAACCATCAGCCTGGTCATTCTACCTGAAAGTGTAACCACAATCTTATTCAATTCATCTCTTAAGAGGACTATCATATATAGACGATAGTTCATCTTCATTTACACAAAAATATCCACTGCTTGTTGAAGACTGAGAGGATATGAGAGAGTGGAAGAAGATTGCATGCCTTCTCAGAGAAGAAGATAAGAGGTAAGAGATAACCTCATGTCTAGAGAAAAACTCCTCCCTCGAACTTAGGAAAAGTTTCTTTTTTATCTACAAATACCCACCAAAAGTCTCAATACGAAAGTACTTATGTTTGGTAGTGTGGACCTCAAAGTGCCCCAAGATGGCCACGACCTGGTGTCTATCAAAATATGAGCACAATGGTTGAAAATCCTCGCAAAACAAATCTGTATAAAGGGATGACTAAAGATCACCCTAAGTATGCTGCAAAAATTCATCCTCGAAGGGGAAGAACAAATTTGTAACCATATCATCACTAGGATTCCAAACATTTGAATCATACATGCATGAAGACCAGTTCTTTGATGATGGCAACTCAAACAACTGTTTCCTGAGAGCTACCCTCAATGTCATAAATGGGGTCTCTATAAAAAATGAAACGACCAAAATCCCATCTACGTCTCCCAACCTATATGAAATCATCAATGTGTAGATCAACCATGTTGAAAAGGTTCTGCACAATATCATTTGCATCATCAAGTCTAATTGTTTCTTCAACTTCATGGTAGGAGGAAGACAAGTTTGAATGATCTCATCCTCATCAACCGGGAACAAATATAACAATGTCTCAACATGTTCCACCTTGTCAGGATTCTTCTTTCTCTTTATGTACATGCCCCTCCATCGCCTCTTCATCATGAGGGGATTGATCCTTAGTGCAGGATGATTTTTTTGTCTTTTCCAAAAAGGATCTGTTACATCCAAGGGTTACTCTAATACTTCTTCATTTCCAAAGCCATGGAATAAAGTGTCATCAATATCTTCAAAAGGATTACAACTCATCATGTTCTCTTCTTGATGTGCAAGAGGAACAAAGGCCTAGATGTCTTCATCAAATGGAAGGGGAGATATGAGCACTTCATCTTCATCACATTTCTTGTCCGGATATTCATCGGGATCTTCTTGGTAGCTTTCTTCATCCTCAAGGGCTAGTTCTTCGACATATTTTTGAAATAATTCTTTAATACGATTCAAAATTTCCTCAACAACTTTATTAGCAGTGATTTCCTTTTCCATATGTAAAAGTTCCCTCCTCAAGGAACAATAAATTTTGGACAATGGTTCATTCCATGGTGCCATAATTCCATTGATCGAGAAGGTACCTCAATGGAGTTGTCGGATGAGGTCAAGGATCATCAAAGGATGAAATGGAAAAAGGGAAAATTGGGTTCTTAGGAAGGTGGAGTCGCCAGATGAGCTTCAATAAGAGCTCATCAAAGGTGTAAAGGGAATGTCTTTTAGGTGGAGTCGCCAGGAAATCTAGGGAAAACATTTGCAATATCTTTCCAAAGTGTTGTTAGGGTTCAAAAGAAGATTCAAAATCCTCCCCGACAACGACGCCAAAATTTTGTCGCACAAGTTATAGGTTTGTCGCACAACTTAGAAAAAACCTACCCACTATCACCTTAGGCAGGTATTCTTGTCACTTTAGAGGTGAGACAATCACCTCAAGGGGGGAATCCCGGTGACCCTAGGGGAAATGGGATGGAAATTGAAGAGATGAAGGAAGGTCCCCATAAATTTCAATATAGAAGATGCATAAAGGATTGGGAAAGATTCTAGGTGGTATCCAATGGTTGCCAAGAGATAAAAACACCTACAAGGAATGTTGCACCTTCCCGAGACATGAGAACAGTCAAGCATATATATTTAATGTTAGGTGGACAAGCAATTTAGGCTTTCTATCCATAATTGCAATAGTAAACAACAATGTATATCAGCAAAAGAATAATTGTTAAATCTGCGAAATAATTTCTAAAATTCTAACAAACGATGCAAGAGATAAGTTAGATAAACACTAGTGATATGCAAGAATGAAAGCACGGGACTTTAGAAATGAAACAATGTTGTAATAAAAGGTGTTTATAGAGATATTTTTCATCCTTATGGATGTAACAAACAAGTTGTTACAACAGCAAATCCAACCACCAAAACTCACAAAACATCCACCCAAAAGTTGCACTAGGCTAAGTAGATTAATGTGGCAAACTCTTAGCAACTTTTGACGGTTGAAAAGCAAGTTATGAATGAAAATGTGTTAGGGTTTCTACAGCCCTAATGGCTGTAGATGAAGATTTATAACAGAAGAAAGAAATACTTAGCCAATTAAAACACCCTAGTGGCTATAACAAGCCTACAGATTCAAGAAGAGATTGTAATTTAAACAATTTGATTATCTCATGTTTTCACGTATCCCAGTGCAACAATTTTATTTCTCCAATGAAAATTGAAAATGATTAGTTCTTTAACTATTGGTTTATGGAGTCAAAGAAAGAGTTAAATATACTACTTCGTTGGGGGTGTAAACCCTCTTACTCCCTAAGGAAAGTAAAGCTAACTAGGAAAGTGCTAGTAGGGTGTAAGCCCTTTTACTTCTCCTAGCACTACCTTAAGAAACAAATTATTTCCAGGACAAATATTGATGAGCTTAGTGGGGTTGTATGCACTTATGATCCTCAAGAAAATCAACCAGTTATCCTTGCAACCAATAAAAAGAGACCATAACAAGATAAAACCCTTCACCTAGAGCAAGAATTAACAAGAGGAACTTCCACTTTACCAAGAGTTAACCACCAATATGCAAGAGAAACACTCCATAAGGCATAGCACACCACTTCCTTCCACCAATAGAAAAGTAAACCATGAAAAATTCAAAAGAGAGAGAAAATGACCAAGAGAAGAAAAAATTTCAGCGAAGTATCCTTCTCCACATGGGAGAGCTATGTTATGAAATGAGATTCACATGATCTCTATTTATAAAAAAATGCTTAAAACATAGTTTGCCCACTTAATTAGGGTAAAATATAAGATAAGGGGTCAACAACCCTTATCTTACCCCTTTACAAAAATAATAATATTTAATTTACACTTTTTAACATTAGAAACCCTAAAACAAGATGATGTCATCCCTTTAGGGAGACGTTTTGATACTTTTCCATGTCATTGGAGAGGAAGGTGGAGGTCGTTGGGGCTCCTAGAGCCTCTTATTCATGCATGTTGGTTGCTTATATGAGTTATACCTTTAACATGATTGACCCAGGTTCAATTCTACTAGGGATACAATAAAGCCTCTAAAACTATCGGCCCTCCTAGTAAACCAGAAGGAAATGCAATACACAGAGTGCACTGCGCAGTCTCACCGGAGATAGTTCTATGGGTGGCTGCAACGCTTAGGTTCTTGCATCCTGGGAATGAGTGGGGATTTGGGGTTGTACTATGTGATATTCAGTCAATTACTATATCATTCATCTATCTTAGTTATTCTACCACTCTTTATTCATGCATGTAAATCAACAGATCTAACTACTTCATCAAGACATTCATCTAAGATATAACCATTGACAAAAAAGACATAAACAACAAGCATTCCACATAGCACATGATTTACCGTGGTTCACCCCTTCCTGGGATACGTCCACAAAGATTTGGCTCTTAATCTCTTTTATTATGGTTCTGTCAGATATGGTGTCATGCGCACTACAACTCTGTTCATACATTCACAAAATAGACTCCATGACCTTTACGAGGCTGACTAGATCACACTAGGATCCTTAGCCTACAATCTAACCCTAAAGGTCTAGTTACTTTTCTTTACTACAGCTAAACAACTTACAAAAGGGTATCAGATTACAGTCATGTTACAGACCTGTTACTCTATCTCACACGAGTAACACACAATGATCAACCCCCCCTAGACCTACTAGGTGTCTATTTATATCTATTTTTGGCTCATCAACTGTGAAATTCGTTTACCAAAACCCTAACCTAGTTAGGTCTTCTTGCATGTTTCCCTTGCACGCTTTCCTCCTCTGCATGCGCATTTTCGTCCACTTCTTTTCCTACCAGTTTTATTTCTTTCCCTTCTTCTTGAATGTGCGCCTCACATGCCTTTCTGCTAGCTATCTTTCCTCCACATCGTTCCTTTTTCCCCAAAGTGGGAATGTGCCCAACATGCCCCCAACATTGACATCGTGACTCGTCCCGAGTCACTTCCTGACTTATGCAACTGTCACTGCTTGCTTTCTGCGCTTGTTACTTCCTGTTGCAGTGCGTCATACATTTTCGTTATCCGATGGCACTATTGTTGAACCTGGCTACTCTTTTTGTCCATAATGGTGACCACCTACTCCATGGTAGGAGATTGTAAAATATCACCTCCCTCGGCCCCGATCTTCTCAATGCTCCTCTTAGCTACATCATTGCAGGGGTTTCAATAGTGCATGTCTTATTGTCTTCTACACTTGCAACACTTTCTCTTCCAACTGCAGGGCCTTCAACTCGGTGGTTATTTTGATCTTCTTCGGGAGTGACACTATTTGTTTTCGCTGGTTCACCTCCACCATTCCTGCATGGAGTTTATTTTCCTTCTCTTGGAGTTCCTGGAGGCTCCCATCCTCTACGACGTGAGTCTAGAGTTGCACACTCTTCTCTAACAACTCAGTGACTGTCTGTATGCTTTGACTGATGTCCTCTGTATTTGTTGTTACCTCATGTTTTCGTTGTGCTCTAACTTCTAGAAGAGTAGTGGGTGTGACACGCTCCTCCATCTCTTTAATTTTCTCCTTATATTCTTGGATAGTCTTCTCTATCCTGCACAGCTTCTCTTCTGACGACCCTACCTCCTCATTTGTCTTTTCGATAATTGCTTGAAACAACCTGTGGATTTGATTCTCCATATACTCCACTCTTTGTTCCACTCTCTATTTTCATTACACTTCAAGGTTGAGGTATTTCTTCATTGAGATATTCTTTGTCTACACTACCTATTGGTTTGTCACGTCCACTCTTTCTCTAGACTGAATATCCCATGCAACGCTTACTTGAAGTTTATACAAAGCCTTTGTTGGAATCTTGGCCAAGGACACGTCCAATGTCTCAATGTCCTTTAAGGGTTTCTGCACTGTTTCTTCATCAAGGAACATCCTCTCCTATGTGATGATGAAATTGGCACTCACCTGCGCTGTAAATTGCACTTTTTCTGGCACTGGCACTCCTTCCTTCGCCTGCATAGGTGTTTCTTTTGGTGCTTGTGTTGTCTCGATCCTTAGTTTCTCCAATGCAACTTTTATTTATTGCACTTGATCTACAATTGAAGCCCTATGCTTCTCCACATTCTCCCATACTTCAGCTAGTCTCTCCTCGACTGTTGTCGCTACTAACTCCACATCATTCGGGGTTAGTGATATATGGCTCTGTGGCTTGTGGGCCTTTTCCTTCTTTCGACCACCACCGATGTGCTCCCCTAGCCGCTTCTCCTGGGTGGCTAATGGCTCAGAACTAGTGCACCTTTGAGTATCTCCTTCTACAGTGGTCAGCCTCATTTCTCCTACCTCAGGAATCTCTTGGATTCCTATCCCTTGTTCTTCCTCCTTAGGGATTTCATGTGTCCCTGTGCATGTTTATTCCACGTGCACTTCTTCCGTTGAGTGTATTGGTGGTTGTTCTGCGCATGCTGGAGTCTGTGTAGAGCCCCTTGGTGGTCTATTTTGTGTTCGCAATTTATTCTTGGTTAGGGTGCTTCCCCCCTCATGACCTTGGGCACTTCTCTTTTTAGTTATAGCCCCTTTGGTGCCTGTTTGGTGTGATGGGGTTGGTCTTCCCTGTGTCTGAGTTCGTGAGCTTGGTACCGCAGTTGGAATCTTTGGTACCTTCCATTCTTCGGGCCACTCCTAGACCACTCTTTGGATTTCTTTCTGTGTGACATAGTAGTTAAGTTGTAGCCATTCCTTGGCTTTGTCTCACTTTGCTTGCATCCATAAACTATGGTGCATTTCCCTAAAGCTCGCAACCTATCCAAACTCCTGGACAGTCTATGATGTTATGTGCCATGTATCTACAATGAGGTCCTGCATTTCTACAAAATACCTCACAAATATGTATGTGTTTGTCTTATTTTTCTTGGGGTCTACTTTGTTGTGTAATGAGACGTAGCGTGTTGCGACACATTTCCTTGGTCTCTCCAGGTACTTGTTGTAGATTGGTTCCTTCCATCCAACGAGGCCAATGAGGATGAGTAGAAACGAGTAGTGGAGCTCAGAGCCCCAATATTGTGTGTCCTTGCAGTCCTCTAAGAATGAATTTAATAGGTATGGGACCCAGCTCATCGATCTCCCCTTTGCACACTGTGTGGCAGGGGTGACCACACCGACTGATACTTCCTCTTTACGACACTTGCGCATCAGTTTTCATCTGAGGAGTCTGGTGGCAAACCTTAGCGCATGATCATTGATGTCATTGATCTTGATACCCCAGTTATTGCGCTCCACAACATACTTGGCATTGATCTCATCCGAGATGGCCTTATATCTAGTATTATCCTCTAGGTACTGCTCTATCTTTTCGCCATCTTTGGGTAGTCCCATGATTCCTACGATGAGGTCCACAGTGATAGGCATCGACCTATCCATCCATAAGATTCTGCCATGCACTCATCCCAACAGTTGCTTGATGCAGGCATTGATATGATTTCCCCTCCCAAAGTGTGGGGGCATCTAGTAAGTTCATGATGCTAGTGTTATATAGCCCTAGAATCCATTGTGTCGACTCTAACAATGGCATGCCTGATGAGCCTTCTCCTCTTCTTTCTAGGTAAATCTGGGATGCCAGGTATGGGAATTTAGTGACATTCGCCATGTCATGGTCTAAGTACTTGATGGAAGTCACTGAGCCGACCATGTCATCATCGACGTGCACCCCACTCAGAATCTTTGGCAGAACTAGGGTCCCTTCTACTTGTGGTTGTGACCCTTCATGCGTGCTTCTCTCAACTTGGCCCTTCTGTTTGGCTCGTGGGGATGAGGCCCCCACCTCTGGTACACCCTCATGTACTGATTCTTGTCCTACCTATGGTTAGCAGATATGTAGCGCTAAACCCATGGCCTTCTCGACAGTTCGTGTCCCTTGTCCCCTCGAGGTGTCGGACTCAGTTCTCTTTGTGTCCTCCTCCATCTGCCCAACCTCCTGCACTGGGTTCTGCTCCTCCTCTATCGTCATCGGGTTTGTTTCGTACTCTGGTGTGTGGAGTTTATCCACATCCACCACTACAGGTACCTCTTTCTCCCTCTCGTCTGTCGTGCAAAAAGTACTTTGCGTGTTCCTTCCGACCCTACCCAGCTTTCCAACTTGTGGTGGTGACATTACAACAAGGTCTAGGCTGTAAATATGTGAACTCAATGGATGCTCGGTAGAATTCTCACTCTATCACTCTTTCACTCGAATTTGCATTCTTCTCCTTATAAATTGACACAATGAGGTGTTTTTCCCCCATTTTCTGACTTTATAGCAGGACGACAAAGTGACAATTGTTCCACAATGACAATTGTCCCTTTTTCAGTTTTCGTGGTGTGTCCTGCATGTGGTACCATTGTATGTGTTAATGGTTTTCCTTTGCATCATGTTTTCAGAATTTTCCCTTTCCATCGCACTACGTTCTTTACCTTTGTGTACAGACTGTCGCAATTTCAACTGCCGCTACCAGTTGGTGCCTGAATTCCACAACCGTCATTTTTCGAATTGTCACTCTTTTCGACCGTTGGTCCTTTTTCTGGTGCGCTGGGATTTTTGAGTGCGTGGATTCCTTGGCTTCTAGAACCTTTTATTTTGGCACAATATTATTATTTCGTTGAGCTGAATCAATGAATTGTGTGTGCAGACTCTTTTCCTTCTCGCCGCACTGATTTTCTCACCTACGTGCATGAATTTTCATGCAGATTTTTTTTTTGGTTCTTACTATGTGGTAACTTTCAAGTCGTGGGTAGTCGACTGTCCTTGTACAGCTTCATTCGACTCCTACTGATCATGCCCTTCAATTTTGTTCCTTCCAAATCCTTCAGTTGTACGACTCCTCTGTCTATGACAGTTTTGAACTCATATGGTTCCAACCAATGCATTTTGAACTTTCCTGGATGTTGGAAAAATTTGTTGTCAAACAATAGGACTAGGTCTCCTTCCTTGAAACTTTTTCTCTTAATATGTCAGTCATGCCAAGCTTTGTCCCTTGATTTCTATACTTCTTGGTGAAAGCCTGTTAGAATCCTATCTTCTTCCATGGTCATCAACTGACTTAACCTTTCTTGTACTGTGCCTCATTCTATCATGTTTGTAATTGTTGCAACGCTGATGGATGTTCTATATGCACTAAATCCCTCAATTAAATTTTCAACCCGGGGTAAGTAAACTTAAAGTTGTAGCACTATGTGTGCCAAGGAAGAAAATCTAGAGGAAGTATAATCTAACTAAGGAGATGGTCTATCTAAGGTCTAATCTACTTAAGAAAAGACTATCAATGAACAAACCCTATCAAGGAACTTGAACTATTTACCCTAAGTAACTTTTAAACAATGGATCGATGGATTGTTCCTAAAGAAGAAAATGAAAACCCTATTTTGAACAAGTTAACCTATTTAATCTAATTAGCAAAAAGAAATCCATCTATTTAATCTATTTAACTTAATGAGAAATAGTAACAACAAATTAATCCAATCAATCTATTCAATCTAATGAGAATCAACAAGTGAGCAAATAAGAAATCAAATAACTAACCTGTGAAAACTTCTTCAGCAAGTAAACTAATCAAAACTACTCAATAGGTAACTAATCAAACTATTAAGAAAGTGAACTCTATTCTTAAGATAAAACTCATAATTACTTTTGGTCTACAAAGGAAAATCTTAACCTACTGAACTAAAAACATCATGACAAAATTCAAAGATTAATAAAAAACTATTCTTAATCTACAATAACAAGAAACTTTAAATATAATGATGATGATTATGTCTTTGGTGTCTTATGACATCATGATGGCATCTAACGATTAGTGATAACTCAATAGGAATAATTTCAATATTAACTTCTATGGAGAAATGAAAAGTATGAATCAAGCAATCTAACGAGAGCTTATCCATCATAGAAGAAATGTCAACTATCTTGAAAATCCATGTGATCTCTCAATTTATGCATTAATCATCAATAATAAGAAAACATTATTCTACTTAATCCAAATGCACTCCTATACTAATGTAAGAAAATTCACATGATTAGAAACTCATAACTAAAACTTAACTCAAACTCAAACTTCTATTTAGAATTGCAATTTAAATCTAGAATGGAAATTTCAGAAAGCTAATCCTATTATTAACAATTCAAATTGCAAGTTAAAATGCTTATAAAAACATAATTTAAATTCTACTTCTACCTCAACATACTACAACAAAATTGATAAGCAAACTAGATAAGAAAACTAAGAATTAAAATCAAAACTAGCAACTATTCATCCATCGAAACTTTGCCAAAGAAACTATGTACTATGTATTAACTCAATACTTTGTTTTAGCTATTCTATTTCAATCTACGGGGATTCAAATTAACATTTAATCACACAACAAGGTTAGTAGCTAAGCTTGCAAGCTATTTACTAATAATTTAAAAGACACAACATATTAACAACTATCCTTTACAAGCAACCTGGAAAAAAGGAAATTGAAACAATTAAATTCTGAACAACAAACACACAACATGTAAAATGATATAAACAGATATAACGGAAAATGAAAGAAATGACATTTGCGCAACTCAAATACACAAGATAACTATCTAACTATTCACCCAGACCACTGGTGGGCCCCCTTAGAAGGTCGTTGCTACTTCTCAATAATGAATCATGAGCTAAATCAACACGATTTTGGCATTTAAATTAAAAACGCAGTCTTGCCCAAGTTTGTGGCAATGTCTTGAATTACACAGCAAAATGATTCTAACAATTCCTGACAATTATTAACAATTCTTAACTAACCACTACTGTGGTATTTATAATAGTTACAATTCGAGAGGTCGACCACTGGAAGGGTTGACCTCTTCTAAAAATGGAAAATTCCATTAAATATGCTATAACTGCCTTTAGCTTTTTGAAACCAAACTAGCCACTCAACGCTCAGCATAACAACTTAATCAAATATGTAAAGATCTCAGTAGCTGTAGGCCATGAGGGTGGACAAAAACCATGTCGCAGATTCGCCCAACATAGGCCGTCGATATAACAACTGCCAACTCACCTACGTTTTTAGTGCTGGATGCAGTGTCGGACGCAGTGCTGGATGGAATACCAGACACAATGCTGAATGGAGTACCGGACACAGTGCCAGATGGAGTATCGGACGAGCTACTAGATGGAAAAATGCCATGCGATTTTTCCTTGTGACACACAGATCGCACATTAGCTTCTTGTAATCATTAAATCAAACTGAATTAAACTCAAAATCATCACAAAGCATCAATTACACATACTTGGTATAAGCTATGATGACTTGCTATGAAATCCTTAAAAACTTCTTCAAAATGGTTATTAATACATATATAATATCGGTCAAAAAGGATTTAATCAACATCATTAAACAACCAAATCACGAACCCAACATTACCCCCACACCTAGGATTTTGCAGGTCCCGCTGCAAACAAAAATGAATTGCCCAACATGACTAGACTTGTTGAGCAGGGGATGGATTAGCTTTAGAAGCTTCTTTCCCTGAAGACTTGGTCTTGGCCCTCTTGCGGTGTTTCAATTATGCACGGAGGTTATGATTTTCATTGGTCATTTGGTCAACCAATCTTTGGAGGGAATTCACCTTTGCTTGTAGTATTTCATTGTCATGGTGGAGATGTCTATCCATGGTCTTCCTCTCTTCCAATTGTTGCAACAACTGAAAATTTTCATGTTGTAACTTTTCAATGGCTGGAGTATGATCAGATATCTCAGAGGAGGGCTTGGATCCCTTGAAGGATGTAGAGAGTCTATCAGTTTTGGGATCTGGTATAGGCATCTGTGAGGTAGGAGTAACAGCAGGTTTATGAGGAGAAATAGGTTAAGAGTTTATCTCTCTATGAGGCTCCAATTCTTCTGTAGACACTTCCCTAAGTATTTTATGAGGGCTTTTAATATCGGAAGATACTTGGATGGGGTCTAAAGTGCTTGGGTGTTTTTCATAAGGTTTTCCTCTTGTATTTCGGGCACTTTTGCGAAAATATCCTCCCTTAAATTGATTAGCTCCTCTCCTATTTGTGGGGACTATAGGGAAGTCTTGTTGAATTACCACTTGTAACTTTTTGGGTGCAAGATCAATATATGTTGAGGGAATTGGAGGGTTATCAATAGGCTTCTTAGTCTTCTTTCTCGATGAGGCTGCAGAGGTATCAACAATATTCTTAGTCTTTTGTTCCGATAAAGGGATAGCTTGAGCAAAAGGGTTTGGAGTCTTCGGAGAATGGGGTTTGGATGGAGTAACAGTCCCTATATCAAGTGTTTTCTTGTTTGTCTTGATTGTAATATGAGGGTTTGAAAATTGGTAAATAAACTCATCCCATATCTTCCCATGTTTTGTCAACTCATCTATAACAAGCAGTTTGATGAGGTCATGGTGGAATACGCTGTTATGGGGGTTGACCAAGTTCTTTCGTACTTGGGAAGGCATCTTCTCAAGACTTTTTAAGAAGTAAAAGGGAAAACTCAATGGCTTATTGAATTGAAAATGAGCTAATAATCGAAAGTGGTAGGCTTTAAAAACAGAATATCTACCTTCGCAAGTGATCATTCTGGTGATGAATATGAGAGGGTTAATTATCTCATCCTTAATCCACTCCTTGGATTATCCCTTAGCTCCAGAGACATTCTGAAACTCAGGTTTAAAGACCCTGTTGTAGCTCGCTTGTGGCAACTAGTGGTGTTTAAACCAGTGGTCTCCAACTCTTGGAAGCTTTGTGGTTGAGGCAATTTATTCCTCAGAGACCACGAAGGTGAGATACCCCACCCATGCCATCCTTCCATCAAATCCCAGGGCTTATTGTAGAGAAACACCGTCATCGTGGCCCTGCAAATGAGCCAAGAATGGTCCCCACCCTACGCGAAGGAAGACTTCCCCGCACTGTGCGAACTCAGGGCTAACAAAGGGGTCAGCATAGGAGGATGACTCATACCGTTTGGGCATGGTGACAATGTGGAGAATGAACAGAGGGCAGAATTTGACAGAGGATGAGCGCACTCAGGAAGAGGATGATCACGATTAAGTAGAGGGCGAACACAATTGAGCAGAGGGTGAACATGATTAAGCAGAGAGTGAGCGCAATACATAAATGGGATAAAAAAATTGAGCGATCCCTCCATTTTTTAATTCACCCAAGGTGGAAACGGTTGCATTCATTAATGAATTCATCACACATGAGTTTCCATGTGTGAGCATGAGTGTGCCAATTTTGAATTCGAAGAGAATGTTTTGGGAGGCAATCGTAATGATGAAGGATTTAGATCAATGTCCAAGTCTTTTACTTGGACATTTGATCATAAAAATGTTTAAGAATTGTATCATTTAATCTCAATTTCCATTAACTAACTCAAATAAATTCAAATGATTCCTGGTTACCTGAGATCATGGACACTTACTATGTGTATACATCTCGTCTGATCCTTCATATGGTGCGTCATCCGACACCTCATATGGTATTTCAAATGGCACTTCATACGACACTCCATATGGTACCCCTGTGTGAAATGAAATTTGTTCTTCCTGTAATGGATGTTTTATCCATATCATTCAGTCTTAAAACGATTTTGAAAGTCACGGTGAATAGGAGCAGAGAGTGTTCCATTATTACTCGTTTTGTCATTGTGCTCACACAATATGTTCCTATATCTTGCATATTATAAGGCATGTAATCCAAATATGTAATGAATAGTCTGTAAATAAAAACCAGTTATGTGGTCTGTCAAAGAAATGTACAACAATGTATAAAACATAGGGAATATTTAGCATTTCAAAATAAAATAACTACTGATATAATAGGTTGTATCATGAAGATAATATACATAAAAAATTTGTTTTAAGATTCCACTTCTTCTTCTCATGGCTTATAGATAGGCAGTGTTGTCATTTGTCAACTCATGAAACCCTCCCCCACTCCTAAGTATTGTGACACCTCATAATTAAAAATATAGGAAACCAGTCAATTCTCCCAAAAGCCGAAGATTTACATCTTGTTAAGTGTAGAGATAAATTTCACATATCGGTCTGACAATACGATTAGAATATGGCCCCACCTATAGGATAAAATATCCTACATATAGATAAGAAGAGGTAGGTGAGAGAGTTTCAATATAGTCTCAAAGTAGGTTCCCAATGGCAGATTTACAAAGTTCATTAACCTTAGCTTAACCATACATACTTTGCGTCATCTTTGTCTACAAGTAATTCCATACATCGGGACAAGTTTAAATTTCTTAATTATTTTTTTGTCAGATTATCATCCTCACTAGGTAGAATGTCCCGCTGCTAGCAAGCTTGTTCAGTACTCCGACGGGTTTACCTAGTCATACCACAGGTCGGTACCCACTACTAGCAGACCTATTTAGTATCCCAATAGGTTATCCTCTTACACCCTCAGATAATGGCCCTCCATCTTTTAATATTTTAGTATAAGATTGCTTTGTGCAGGAAGATGGGGGGACAACTCTCAAAACAACATTTTTCTCTTTTTTTTTTTCAATTGGGATGGTATTTATGTTAGAGGATGACTTTCCTTTATATATTCCTTAGTTATTGTCCTGATGTAAGAGGTACTTAAGAGGACATATCCTATCTAAAGATATGATATAATCAAGCATTTTTAGTGTGTAGTGGATGGTACCATTAGGAAAGAACAGAAAGGTATCTTTAGGCTCAAATCACTTTCTTCTTTTTTAAGTTATTATGATGTTTCCATGACTAAATGCTAATCATACCTCCTTGTTACTCTTTAATAAATATACTTTACTCACTTACTCAGGGTTCTTGGGAAAACTGTATGAGTAACCTATAAGTTTGATGGTTACGGTATCACTTCCTTATATCTAGTGGTGAAGGTTTAAGAGAAACTGCTATTAGAGATGCCTTGAGAAAAAGAAGATGAAATTTTTTGCAAAATTGTGGCTAATTATAGCAAGTCATTATTCGATTGATGCCTAGCAGACAACAAGGTTCAAAAATAGCAATATTTTGAATAAAAATCCTTCTTTTATATTTCCTTGAATCTGTCTACTCCTAGTGAAATAAATACCTACATAAATCTCTAGAATTGTCTATCAACAAAATTGAAAATTATTTACATATGTACAATCGAAAATTCAGAAAATCATTCAAGAACAAAGGGGGACTTCCCCATATACTAAGGCTAATGCCTTGTCAATTGACATGACCTGTAGAAATCTTCTTTGGAAATGGGTCTATGATAAAGTTTTAGTCGGTGTCCATTTACTACAAAGGAGACTTGTCCATCGTCAATTGTTTTTATTTTCATAGCCCCATTGTCATACACACTGACTACCGTGTAAGGACCCAACCACCGAGTGGTAATTTTTCCTTAGAAGGTTTTAAATTGGGAGTCAAACAAAAAATCCCAATCACCAGGTTGGAAGTGTTTTTTCTTAATAAACTTGTCATGCCACTTGCTCCTCTGGTTTTGGACTAATATTGTTAGATGGATAGCATCTTTCCTAATCTCATCCAACTCATTTAATTGTAGGGCTCGTTGTTTCTCAGCCTCATCTAAGTTTAATCCCAATTCTGCGGAAATACAGAAGATCCTTACTTGGAATTCTATTGGCAGAATCACTTGTTTCCCATATACTAACTCATAAGGGGTATTCCCAGTGGTGTTTCTCCAGGTGGTCTGATATGCCCACAAAGCCTCTGGAAGCCTATCATCCCAATCCTAATGATGTAATTGAACAGACTTGGTTAAGATAGCTTCCATAAATTTGTTTGTAGACTCTACCTGACCATTATCTTGTGGGTGGCATGGAGAAGATTTGCAGTGCTTAATCCCATATTTCTCTGTTAGTTCTCTCATAAGCTTGGAAGTGAATTGAGTTCCTTGGTCTGTAACAATTTCATGAGGAACACTGAAGCAGGTAAATATGTCTTCATAAATGAATTCGACAACGGATTTTTATGTAGCCCTAAATAGGGATTTTTCCTTTACCCACTTGGTGACATAATCTGTACAAACCAAAATATATTTTTTCTTATGAGACATGGCTGAGATTGGTCCTACAAAGTCAAGGGCCCATTTCTTGAAAGGTTCTATCATAACTTGGGCATGCAAGGTCATTTCGTTAGCTGGCGTGGGTCTTCTTATCCTTTGACAACTATCACAATTCCTCACATACTTGGAAACATCCTTGAAAATGTTATGCCAATAGTAACCTGAATGTAACACCTTATATGTTATACGTTTGTCAGAAAAATGGCCACCACATGGTCCATCATGACAACTTCGTAGTATTTCTGGTATCTCGTCTTCTCGGACACATGAACAAATAATCAAATCAGGACCTATATGAAAATTTTCATGGCCAACCCACGAGTAATTGACACTTTGTGTAATAATTCTACAATTTTCATGAGGTGACAAATGGGACGGTAACTTCCTAGTAGCCAAATAGTTTTCCATATCTGCAAACCATGGGGTATTTATAGAAAGGAAAAAATGGTGCTTGTTTGGGAAACTATCATCTACAAGAATATCATCATCCTCATTTTTTATTCGTGAAATAAAATCATCTACCAAATTCTCCTTTCTAGGTTGGTCAAGAATGGGGATGTTAAACTCTTGCAATAGAAGGAGCCACCTAGTCACTCGGCCATTATTTATGGGTTTATTCATGAGAAATCTAATGGAAGAATGATCTGTTTGTACAAATACTTTGTAACCTATGATGTAGTGGTGAAACTTATTGATAGCATGAACTGTTGCCAAGAATTCCTTCTCGGTAATTGTGTAGTTTAACTCGGCAAGGGAAAAGTTCTTGCTCACAAAATAATTGGCATAGGACTGTTGGTCTTCTTTCTGCCGTAATACTCTTCCTATTGTTGTGTCGGAGGCATCAGTGGATATTTGAAATGGTAGATCCCAATTGGGTCCCCTAAGAACTGGTGCCACAAACATATTAGCTTTTAGGGTTTCAAAGGCAGTTTGACACTGCTCAGTCCAAAGAAAATCAACATCCTTTATTAACAATCCAAACATGGGTGCAACAATCTTTGTAAAATTTTCAATAAATTGTTGGTAGTATCTAGCATGTCCAAGAAAGATTCTCACCTCTTTCTGAGTCTTGGGGGGTGTAATTTTGATGATGAACTCAATATTTGTAGGATCAACTTTAATCCCTTCATATGAAACGTGATGTCCTAGAACCACTCCTTTAGTCAACAACATTTTACATTTTTCATGACTTAAAGACAGGTTCATTTCTTGACATCTGATAAGGACTTTTTCTAAATTATTTAAGGCTTCCTGGTAAGTATTTCCATATATTGTGAAGTCATCCATGTTTACCTCCACACAATCATGAATAAGATCAACAAATATCCCTATTACTTCTCATTGAAATTTGGAAGGAGCATTACACAATCCAAATGGTAAGACCCTATAGGCATAGGTTTCCCAAGGAGAAGTAAAGGTAGTCTTGTCCTGATCCTTGGGTGCTATGAGAATTTGAGTGTACCCGCTATATCCATCTAAAAAGTAGAAATATTTATTTCCAGACAGGGTATCCAAAAATTGGTCAATTAAAGGAAGAGGAAAGTAATCCTTCAAAGTGGCTTTGTTGAGCTCCCGAAAATGAACACAAATTCTCCATTTCCCGGTCACTTTATTTGGAACCACTAAAAGCGGGGATAAACACTTATTGTCGAAGATGGGATAAATAAATCCGACATTTAATAACTTTTGGATCTCCTCTTTTACTATATCTTTGAGTGTTGGGTTCATCCTTCTCTAGGGTTGCCTAAAAAGTGTTACTCCCCCCTGGGTATATATGTGATGGATACATGTGTCAGGTTGTATATGCTTCATGTCATTGTATTCCCAGGTGAATGCCCCTGATTGTTCTTTAAGGATACTTACTAATTGTTTTTGTTGGTATGCATCTAGCCTAGAGTTTATATGTAGACATTTTCCTGGACTAATCTCGTAGGGCATGGTATAAGATGTGGCAGACTCATCTGTATTGAAGATGAAAGATGGCAAAGAAAAAATGGATGGGTCCAATTGTTCCTGAAATTCTTCCCCAAACATATACTCAAATTGGGGAAAAGATTGTGGAAAATCAACACATGTGATAGACAAAATAAACTGGTTTAGCACATTTTCCATTGTGTTCTCCTGAAGTGCCCAAGAATGATCACTTTGCAACACGGGTTCTTCCTAGTCCTCATTCTTGTATGGACATTGAATCCACCATATATTTTCCATGATAGGTTGAGCTGGAGGATATATGGTGAGCTTTTGGATAGAGAGTCCATTTGAGATGGTCATTTCTCCTTCTCTGTAGCCAATACATGCATTGGTTGTGGCTAACCAAGGTCTTCCCAAAATAATGGGATGGCCTTTGGTAGGATCCTTTGAATGACTGACAAGAAACTCTACTGGGTACTCCCATGAGGCTAAATTAACTATGATATCATCCAAAATTCCTTCAGGTATAACCCTGGTCTTATCTACTAATCCAAAATGGTTGGGGTAGGTCTAAGAAGAGGTTTTAACTATAATTCCTCCAAGGTAGTAACAATCATAACATTGATGGATGCCCCTAGGTCTATGAGAGTGTTACTAATGGAAACCTTATTAATGGTTATGGTCACTACGGGGTTTCATGGGTTCCCATACTTTGCTACCTTAGGTTTATCTAATATATACTTAGAAAATTCTCCTATCAAATGTATTGTTGAAGGGTCCTTTTACTTCCTCCCTGGCTTCTTAATACACAATTGTTTGACCACCTTACTGTAGATTGGAATATCCTTAATGGCTTGTAGCAAAGGAATCTTGACACAAATATTATTCAATTCATTCAAGATGTCAAATTTCGGTCGGATGGTAGGTTTCTCGATTACTAATCTTTCTGGATAAGGAGGGGCCTTCATAATTTCTGAAGGTTCATTTTGGGGAAGATTGGGTTCTTGGTCCTTAGGAATAATAACATCTTCTGACCTAGTGTCATATGTGGGTTGTTTGGGGGTTTCCTCTTCTTCTTCTTCCTAGATGACTACTGAAGGTCTCTGCCTGTCCATACTTTTCCCGACCTTAGTTGAATCTCCTGCAATGGAACAAGAGAAATAACATATGTCGGGAAGGCATGCATCTCAACATTATGAAGAGGTTGAGTGGGATTATTATTGGGATTGGGAACTGGTTGTGTCGGTAGTAATGTTGGTCTCGAGGAGCTTGCATTCTGATATTGCTATGGTTGTTGTTGTGGAATAGGAGGTAAAGGTGGTGGAACAAAACCTAGGAGAAGTTACAGAATGTTTGGTGGAAAATGGGTGTAAGGATGGTTGGTCATAGGAACAGGTATAGCTTGAGGGTTCCCTTGGTTATGCCTTTCTATCCATCCTTGAAGCCAAGGATGGTGATACTGTGTAGACCAGTTTTTCCAACTTGGTGAGTTCCACTGTTGTGGTTGTTGATAATAGGGTGGAACTTGAGGTTGTAGATATCTGGGTATGTAGGTTGATTCCTAGTCTGCCATGGCCTCCTAGGTGCATAAGAGAACTCCCCAGGATACCCACTTCTATGGATGGCTAACAAACTGGGTAATGATGGACATTTTTCAGTTGAGTGGTCTTCCGTGCAGAAGCCAAAAACTGGAATGTTATCTAATTGGCATTCCCTTGAGGAATGCTTCCTCTTGTATCTTGGGAAAAATATGCTCATTGTTGCATTTTCCTCCTTATGTTTCTTTTTAAACTTTAGGGTTTCCAACTGGGAACCTATTGTGCTTAAGATATCTGTCTTGAAGTTTTCTAAAAGGTTCCCTATCTCTACTCTTGTGATACTACCTGAACTAACTGGTTTTAAGTTTCTATTATAAGGGTCCCAAACATTCTTTCCTATTTTAGCTCTACTCCTCGAGTAATTCTTACAAATTTCACAGATTTCGGCAAATGGTTTATGGGAGATGTCACTTGATGCCATCATGTTAAGTATCTCTAGGTATTCCTCTGAAATCCTTTTGAGGAAAAGAGCCCTAGTTGCATCATCTGAAAGTTCATGGCATTTTGATTTCTGTGAGATGTGAGAGCCGCCCCCCATGTCAAGGACTGGTGGGAAACCTACTGGGAGCAACAGAGCGAGGGGGAACCCTCTTTGTTCTCAGTCGAACCCACTTGGAATTCTTTCTGAGATTCCATCAATGAACAATATTATCTCATGGGGAGCTATGAGGAAAAATACATACAATGGACTATGTTGCGGCAACAAAGGGACCAAGATGTGCATGAGCTAATGAATCTATTTCATACCCTACGCACAAAGTTGGGTATCAAAGATTCAGAGAAAAATTTGGTGTTAAAGTCCCACAGTTGTCTGCATAGATACATTCAATAGGAAATGGAGTTCATCAACATCTCCTCTCTTTGTGTGACATAGTGGTATGCTGCCAAGATTGAGCAGAAGTTCAAACAGAAGAAGTGAGACTTTGGGTCTTCGAATCAGAATCAAGGGAAAGGTACCCCCAAACTGTTAAACAAAGGACCAAGCCAAGGCGGGGTGGCCTAGGAAAACCAGCCAAAGATGCAAGCAAAGAACAACACCACAAAGCCAAAAAAGGACATGGGGAAGTGGTGTGAGTTCCATAATAGCTCCACTCACAAGACAAGTGAGTTTCGGGCCAAGCACTCATTGGTAGCCGAGTTGAAGGCTTCTAAATCAGATGCAGGCTCCGACTCTGAATGAGAACCCGACAAGGGGAATGACAGGGGGAAGCATATTAATAATGCGGAGCCCAACGCCATTGTTGCCACCATGAAGATCTAGAAGAAGGAACCAGAATATCCAGAGGAGGAAAAGCACCTCTTCTATTCCTAGATGTGGGTAAAGGGTTCCCCATTGCAGTTCATTGTTGACAGTGGGAGCCATAAGAACCTCATCTCAGTAGAGGTCATGAAACGACTGGGATTTATGACCACAACACACCCACAACCATACACCATCAGGTGTTAGGTGGCTACACCAAGGACGGTACCTCCACATTAGCCAACAATGTCACCTTCCCTACAACATCAAGCCCTTCACGGATGAGGTATTATGTGACATTGCTCCTTTTGATGTATTATTAGGCCAACCATACTTGTGGAAGTGACATGTTGTGTATGAGTCTAGGCCTCATGTTGTTATTATTAATTTGGGAAATAAGTTGTAAGGATACCGGAAATAGCATCGCCTACAACCATCTCTTTGGTTACTACAAAACAATACAGTAAGATCATTGCCAAAACCAGGAAATTTGTTTTCCTAATGATTTTCCCTCATGGAAAGAATAAGACTGTGGCCACAACCTCTAGACAGGGCCCCTCTACACAACAACAACAGATGGATAAGTTTGTGGAGGCGTACAAGGACATCTTCACCTCCCCCGTAGGGGTGCCTCTACACTGCCAGGTCAAGCACCCCATCAATCTGACCCCAGGTGCGTCACTGCTCAATGGACCAATCTATCGACGCTATGTTATGGAGAATGACGAAATCAATAGTTCAGAGGACAATATCTTCCACATCTCTTCTCAGAGATAAGCTACTAGCGCCCTAGCTATTGTATTTCCATTCTGTCTGTAAGCATATTTCAGTCATTTGTGTTAATGAAATGAAGGTTTATTTCCGTTGCATCTCTGTGTTTATGTGTATTTATGTATTTCATTGTGTTCCTACATAAATACGGATCAGGATAAATGAAAAGTATGAATCAAGCAATCTAACGAGAGCTTAGCCATCATAGAAGAAATATCAACTATCCTAAAAATCCATGTGATCTCTCAATTTATGCATTAATCATCAATAATAAGAAAACATTATTCTACTTAATTCAAATTCAATACTATACTAATGTAAGTAAATTCACATGATTAGAAACTCATAACTAAAACTTAACTTAAACTCAAAATTCTATTTAGAATTGCAATCTAAATCTACAATGGAAATTTCGTAAAATAAACTAAGCTAATCCTATTATTAAATTTTCAAATTGCAAGTTAAAATGCTTATAAAAACATAATTTAAATTCTACTTCTACCTCAACATACTACAACAAAATTGATAAGAAAACTAGATAAGAAAACTGAGAATCAAAATCAAAACTAGCAACTATTCATCCATCAAAACTTTGCCAAAGAAACTATGTACTATGTATTAACTCAATACTTTGTTTTAGCTATTCTATTTCAACCTACAGGGATTCAAATTAACATTTAATCACACAACAAGGTTAGTATCTAAGCTTGCAAACTATTTACTAATAATTAAAAAGACTCAACATATTAACAACTATCCTTTACAAGCAACCTACAAAAAAGGAAATTGAAACAATTAAAGTCTGAACAACAAACACACAACATGTAAAATGATAAAAACATATAACGGAAAATGAAAGAAATGAAAATTGTGCAACTCAAATACACAAGATAACTATCTAATTATTCACCAAGACCACTGGTGGGCCCCCAGCAGGTCGTGGCTACTTCTCAATAGCGAATCACGAGCTAAATCAACACGATTCTAGCATTTAAATTAAAAACGTAGTCTTGCACAAGTTTGTGGAAATGTCTTGAATTACATAACAAAATGACTCTAACAATTCCTGACAATTCTTAAAAATTCTTAACTAACCACTACTGTGGTATTTATAACAGTTACAATTCGAGAGGTCGACCACTAGAAGGGTCAACCTCCTCTAAAAAAATAAAATTCCATTAATTATGCTATAACTTCCTTTGGCTTCTAGAAACCAAACGAGCCACTCAATGCTCAGAATAACAGCTTGATCCAAGATCTCAAGAGCTCAGTAGTTGGAGGCCACGAGAGTGAACAAAACCCATGTCGTTGATTCACTTAGCATAGGCCGTCGGTATAACAACCGCCAACTTGCCCATGTTTTTAGTGTTGGATGCAGTGCCAGATGGAGTACTGGACGTAGTGTCGGATGGAGTACTAGACGAGCTACTGGATGGAAAAACGCCATGTGATTTTTCCTTGTGACACACAAATCACACATTATCTTTTTGTAATCATTAAATCAAACTGAATTAAACTCAAAATCATCACAAAGCATCAATTACACGTACTTGGTATAAGCTATGATGATTTTCTATGAAATCCTTCAAAACTTCTTCAAAATGGTTATTAATACATATCTAATATCAATTAAAAAGGATTTAATCATCATCAATAAACAACCAAATCATGAGCCCAACAGACGCCCAGACTTGGTACCAAGAATTCTAATGACACCACTACTTCTTGTTCATACACCAATCTAAATGGTGGCTTCCCTGTCATCTTCTTACAAGTAGTTCTATATGCCCATAATACTGCTGGTATCTTTGAATCCCAGTCGTCCCTGTTGACATTGCAAATGTTGGTTAGGGAATTCTCTACAATCTTGTTGAAGGCTTCCACTATTCCATTTCCATGAAGATGGTATGGCATACTTTTTTTATGGTAGACCTCGAATTCTTTGGTCAAAGCTTTGATAGTGTTGTTGATAAAGTGAGTTCCTTGGTCACTCAGCAGGATCCTTGGACATCCAAATTTGGTGAGCACATGTTCAAACAGGAAGTGTGTTGATGTCTCTACACTACAATCTTTAACTGGTGCTGCCTCTGCCCATCTTGAGAGGTATTTCGTCTTAGTGATGATGTATCGTGCGCCTAATCTTCTTGCAGGTGGGTGAATTGGCCCAACAAAATCGATAGCCCATTTGTCAAACACTTGCAGCATTACTTGTGGATGTAAGGGCATATCATCCCATCTATTTGGTTTTCCAACCCTCTGGAAAACATCGCATTGTTGACAATATTCCTTTTGATCTTGACGAATAGTTGGCCACCAAAATCCTGTGCAAAGTACCTTCTGCGCGGTAGCTTTGTCTGCATAGTTTCCTCCCGCTATTTCTTCATGGGATTCTGCTAATATCCTAGGCCTTTCATGTTCTAGCACACACCTTCTCAAGATGTTGTCTGCCCCTATTTTATATAATTGTCCGGCGATCAACTGGTAGTCGGCTTCTTGAATAACTAGATTCTTCCTCTGTGCGGTGTTAAATTCCTGTGGCGCAATCCCTATACTTAAATACTCAATAATGTCAGCAAAATAATCATCTGCGACTTGAACTAAAAATCATTGTGCGTCAGGGAAGGTATATTCTAATTTTGTAGGCTCCTCGCCATTGGTGACCCTTGACAAGTGATCAGGTCTTACGTTCATCTTCCCTGGTTTCACTATGACTTCAAAGTCAAATTCTTGAAATAATAGTAACCATCGACAGATTCTCCCCCCCAACACTATCTTGTTGACTAGGTACTTAAGGGATGAATGATCTATGAACATCTTAAAATGTTTATCGAGTAGGTAATGCTTGAAATTTTGAAGTGCATATACCATTGCCAACCCTTCTCGCTCTGTAGTTTTGTAGTTCTTCTTAGAGTCTGACAGTTTTTTGCTTGCAAATGCTATAGGATGGTCCAAATCCCCTACTCCTGGTTGCGCCATAATAGCTCCCAAGGCTATGGCTGATGCATCTACATGCACATGGAATGTCTTCTCCCAATCTGGAAAGACTAAGATGGGTGTTGTGACCATCTTCTCCTTCAGGGTTTCCAATCATTGTTGACAATTCTCATTCCACTGGAATTTAGTATCTTTCCTTCGCAGTTTCTCCATTGGCGCAGTGATCTACGCATACCCTTTTACAGATTTTATGTAGTATCCTTTGTGTCCCAATGTCGCTCTTAGTTGACGAACTGTTTTTGGTGGTGGCAAGTTAATGATTACTGCAATATTGGTAGGATCTACTAGTAAACCTTGCTTACATACTATATGGCCCAATAATATCCCAAAAGGTGTTATGAAGATGCACTTCTCGATGTTTAACAATATATGGCATTGTCTGCATATTTCTGACATCAGCCGCAAGACCTCTACATGGTATTTCAATAGACTATAAATTGTCCAATCCTTCAAGTATACCTCTAGAAACTGGTGGATAAATTCTTTAAATGCAGTTATGACTACTATGGAAAATATTGTTGGTGCATTCTTCAGTCCAAATGGCATGAACGTGTATTGGTAGGATCCCCATTCTCTAGAAAAAGTGGTCTTGTATTTGTCTTCAAGTTCTATCTTGATCTGATGGTATTCTGAAAAATCCGTCGGTGAATGAATAAAATTCATGTCCTCCTACGTTCTCCAACACCTCATCCGTGAATGGTGTAGGGAATGGGTCATGTAGGCACACATCATTGAGATTTATCAGATCTACATATATTCTTATGCCTCCATGCTTTTTCTCTTGATATACCATGGGGCTTATCCATTCTGATTCTTCTACTGGTTCTATGATTCCTGCTTCCAACATTCTGTCGATTTCTGCTCTTACCTTCTACTTGTAGATGGGGTTCAATTTGTAAGGCCTCTGTCTGATAGGTCTTACCTCTGGTTTGAGAGGGATCTCCATCTCTCCAAGTTCTCCTGCAATATCCTTAATTTTGGTAAAGGTAATTGGGAATAGGTCACTGTACTCGCACAGTAATTCTATTATCATGTCGACTGTTTGCTCATCCCAGTAGTCTCCAATGCTGGCCATTTTGGGATTCTCAACTATCCCAATGTTTACTTTCTTCACCTTGATTGGCGCAGAAATTAATTATTATTCTAAAGGTGGAACTTTCACTTCTCTTTTGCCTTCAACTTCTTTAATCTTAATATCGTGCGGATCGTCTTCATTTGGTACTTCTTCCTGCACATGGTAGCATGACAACAGTTCTTTCACTTTCAGTTTGTTCTGTTGTTTTTCTTTTGTCATGAATTCAACTTATGGTTCCTTAATGAATATCACCCCTCTTATTTTCTTAAGTGTTGCATCTATGTTGGGGTTCTCATGCTCAAATGAGAAAGTGACTGTAAAGTTTTGTTGTAGCGCTGGCCAGCTCGTAGTTCCTCTCTGCAATTCCTGGTCTGTATACCAGTTTGCTGGGATGCCCTCTAATCTGTGTATGAAATGATGAGGCCATTCTTCTGGGGGTGTCATTTTCCACAACGCTCTACACTTCTCCAACTGTTCTTCTAGTGCCCTCTATCCATCATATTTCTATTGTTGGTTGCTTCTTTGTGCTATGCCAAACCTGATGCTCAACAACTGCTTACATTGGTACTAGTGCTTGATTGTTTCTTTGTGTGCATCCCACCATTTTGCAGGTGTAGCCTTAAGTGCAATGTCGAGAGCTAACAATCTCTGATTGTATGATACTCTGTCCTCATATCTCGTTAGGAATTCTTCCAAGTTGTTGATTCCATGGAAGCTTGGAGGTTCTCTGACTTCTGTCCCAACCCACCTTACTGTGCAGTCTATTCGGGCACATCTTCTAGTTGAGACCTCATGTAGGTGTTGCTTCCAATTCTCCAGACTAGTGTCTGAGTCCAAATCACATGATGTGATACTTCTCCAGCTAAGTACACCATCGACAGTTGGATTGATGTAATATTTGGTGCACATGGTGGTCTGGTACATCTGGTTAATTTCTTCTAGATCTGGACATGTTGGTTCCATAAATATTTCATCTTCTGATGGGTCTAGGGGCGCGATAACCTTGTATTCGCCTAACTCAAATGTCATCTTCCTATTCTTCAGGTTGATTATCACTTGATTTTAAAACGCCCAATCCAATCCTAGTAATGTTGGATATGGTGTTGTGTCATCCACGATTTCGATCACTTCAAAGTCTGCCTTAGTTCGCACTCCATCCAGATCTACTGTCACTCCTTTCAGCCTCCATATTGGTAGAACTCTATGTTGGTTTTCTAAATTCAATTGCATTGGTGATTAGCCTAAGTTAGGTTCTCCCATGCATTTCTTTGTCTTTTTGGGTAATACATTCACTTCAGATTCCAAATCTAATATCACATCGCCCATGTTGAAATCTTTGATGTTGGCATTCAATCTAAATTTTATGTTGGTTCTCCTTCTGGCATGGAGGTGATTGACTATCCTTTGTTCTAAATTTCCCTCAGAGTTTGTGATACATCTATCTAACAGATTCTGTAATACTATAATAGATGATGGATCCTTAAATAATTGAATATAGGATTGCAGGAAATTTTTAATAAAACTTACTTGGTTTCTCGGGTGGACTTCACTGGTATGGTCCAATGTTGACGACATTTCATGCATTGGGACGTCTTGGGTATGATGTGTGGTAGATGTATATGCAACAGTATACTTGAGAAATTCTTGTCCGGCCTCCTTAAAGGTATCCTTCTCCTTTTCTACATCAAATCGCTTGGGTGGCTCAATATTCTTCTTAATCCACTGGTGCGATACTGGTTCCTATTTAGCCGCATCATATCCTATTTTAGCACCTCTATGCATCACTATGTTGATGTTCCTTCCATCTTATCTAGATTCTATAGAGATCCACTGTATGTTCTGATTGTTTTGATTTAGTTTCTCCTGTATATTCCCCAACAATGTTGTGCAATCCTCTGTATCGTGATCTTCTGCGCGACAATACATGCATGTTGCGAGTGGTAGAGGGAATTCTCTTGCATAGTGCCCTGGATGTTGGCAGTTATGGAACACTATTGGACCTCTTCCACATCCAAAGCCTACTCTGCCTCATCCTCCTCCTTTGTACCCAACACGATCTTTGTGCGGTGTATTGTATTGAGGTACCTGATTATACTGCGTAGGGTTATACTGTGGTTGCACAGAGTTATATTGTGGTTGCACATTCTTATACTATTGCGGCACAATATTATACTACGGTGGTGCTTGATTAAATTGAGGTGTATCTTTCCCTTTCATCATTTCAGCTTACATCCTATATGTCTCTGACGTCCTTTTCATCATCATATCCATGGTTTTGCAGTCTTTTTCATCGTGGTCTACTGACTTGCAAAAAGTGTAGTATGCATGTTGTTGGGTATTCTACCCTACGGACTAATAAGCTAGGGCTCTAAGCTCATACGCAGATCATGACCCTCAAGACTTAACTTTTAACCTTCTACCCGAATATAAAACCCCTTTTTTCACATGCACACAAGGGAAGAATGAACCAACCTCTTTCCGACGGTTGAAGTAGATCCTCCGTTGAGCTCCTTGTCTCCTTGTTGCTGCTGCTCCTTCCAAAAGCTTCCCTACAATCAAGACAAGACTATGCATGCATGCTACTGATCTATTCTAAGGTTAGAGATAAAAACACAAATCCAATAACATAGATAAGACT
>JZKD02S1571680.1:194431-214997 GCA_000966675.3 Picea glauca | reverse complement strand
CGGTCACCGTTCCACGATCCTGATCCTGGGCTCTTCCTCTTCTTTTTTGTCCTCCAACTGCTGCTTCTTGAGTTTCTCCTAAAGCTTGAGGCAAGGCTAAAGGGTTGGAACAAAAACTGACTTGGCAATTTGGCAGAGTTCCTTTGCTATGATTTTCCTCCTTTGAATAGTACCCCTACCCCTCCTTTTATAGTCTAGGAAGAGCTAGGGTTTTAGTCGAACTCTCAGCCATGCATGGCGGAGAGTTTCAGTTAACTGACAAAAAGCCTTGTGTCTCGGCGGAAACTTCCCTGATTTTTTGCATTGTTAGGTACTCGCGGGTTGTTTTGGGCTAGCCTGCGGATACCCGCGTGCAGTACGAAGACAACAAGCGGATGCCCGGACCCAGTGAGCAGTTAGGGCGCGGGTTGTTTTTTTAAGTGGTTTTTTGAGGAAATACTCAGCATGGCTTTGGCTAGGAAGAGGCATGAGTTGGCCTGATGCTAGGTAAACCTGTATGGTGCATTTTAGGGTTATAACAATGCATTATTTGTTACTGTCTGGTATTTCTACATCATAGGACAATGATATGGATCATGCCCATGCATCTTGTAAATTTCACACCAGTGTCCTCCTATCGCCAATGGATTTGGCATCCCTATTGTCATATACTACGCGAATGTTGGACATTTGTTCTTATGGTGCCCTTCTGTTCTACATGTGGTACACCAAACATCTTCGCGCTTGTCCTTGCCCTTATTCTAATTGAGTTGAAAGTTAATATTTTTCAGATCCTCCTTCAACTCCTCTATATCTAGATCTGTCTTGTGGTATTGATTCTCCTCCATTTGCAAGGTTGCATGCAGAGCCTCTGCTTGATATTGGAATTTATGTTGTCTGAGTGGGTATTTCATGTGTGGTAATAAAGAATTCAAAAACAAATGCCTATGTTTCATTTTAGTCATGGCATACCTAAATTTCCCTTTCAGACGTTTAAATCACTGGTCAATTTCCCAGACAGATTCTCCCGGTTTCTGTCGGATTTCTATCATCGTGTTCATGTATTTATCCTTTGATCTCGGCTTCTGGAACTCATTAATCAGTAATTTATTGACGTCTGTCAGTGTCCTTGTCATCCCTGGTGAACTGTTTACATCTAGACTCATGTACCAGTCTAGTGCATGGTCTCTTCGCATGATAGCTAGCTTCACAACTTTAGTGTCTTCATCAGTGATTTGTTTTTCTTCCTAGATATTTGCAAAAATAAAAAAGTGTTTCTCAGGGTTTTCTGTTGCCTCTCCTTTGAATTCTGGTAACCTGATGGTGGGATCATGTCCTACCATCCTGAATGTTGAACTGATACCTCTGCATGGTGTAGATACTTGACTAATGCTTCTTGAAATGGCTCCCACAATTGTTGTTCTTTGTGTGGATGTACTTCATGTTGTCTTCCTTCTCCCGAAATTTGGTTTTTTGAATGGTGGTTTTATTTTTGGTGTGTTAGTCACACATGGGTTTATGGGTTCCACACTGACATTAATATGGATGGGATTGTTTCCTTCTCATCCCGTTCTTAAACCTATTGTATTCCTCTCATATCTTGTGTGCAGGATTTCCTCAATCTGCTCCATATCCCAGAGATCCTCTACCTCCTCTTCATCACTTTACAAGCCTTCCCTCGCGAGTATGGATCTCTTCTTTGTGTTCACCTTGTATTGGTAGGTTACTCCACTGCGCATCTTTCCAGTTGTCATCGTGATATTCTTGATCTGGTCATATTCCATCATGATTGGATCCAAGGCTTCCTCCTTCTTTCCTTTATCCACTTCTCTTTTTTCTGTCAGTGCTTCCCCCCTTCCCCCATGCATGCAGGGAAGTTTAGTTGTCTGAATCCATTGTCATTAAACCTTTGTTATAGAGAAACATCTTAATAGAAGTATACAAAGATATAATATACCTTCCTTGAGGCTCGCGTAGAAACTCTTTCTCTACTGTGTTGTACGACTTCGTGGTATCTACTGCAAATTCTATTATAAAGCCTGTTACAATGTTGTCAAGCCAAAAATATATTGTGCGGGTGAATTTGTTATTCACCTACTATAACTGTGCGATCTGAACTGAGGTCCACTCTAACTGTCGAATCTTATTTGTTGTTTGTTTATCCTTCAACCTCAATATCCATTCCTGCAGTAAGTGTGGAAAATCATAGAAAAATAATTCATGGAGATCAGTAAACACATACTTCTTAAGATATTTGTGTAGTGTTATTATAGGGTTTATGTTATCTTATTGTGCAAACTCTAGATCCTTTGTTTTCAACCAGCTTTCGGTCTCTGATTTTGTGTGATTCCATGGTCTAAACATCCCCTTCTAGCAACGCATTCTCTCACCTTCTTGTCGTCCGATTTGGTATTCTTTTGACACGCCTTCCACCGATCTTACATTCTTTTAACAGATCGATCATTATTTTGACAGATCTTCAACAGATCCCATCCACTCAATACTATATTGTTCCAACCAGCAATAGAACCATTTGTTGGTTTCTTATCTGATGTATACCTTTAACATGATTGACCTAGGGTCAGGTCTACTAGGGATCCAACAAAGCCTCTAAAACTATCATCCCTCCTGGTAAACTAGAAGGCAACACAGTACACAAAGTGCATTGCACAGTCTCACATGAGATAGTTCTATGGGTGGCTACAACACTCAGGTGCTTGCAACCTAGGAATGGGTGGGGATCTAGGGTTGTACTATGTGATCTTCAGTCAATTACTATATCATTCATCTATATTAGATATTCTGTCATTCTTTACTCATGCATGTAAATCAACATATCTAACTACTTCATCAAGACATTCATCTAATATCTAACCATTGATAGCAAAGACATAAACAATAAGCATTCCACATAACACATGATTTACTGTGGTTCTCCCCCTCCTGGGATACGTCCACAAGATTTGTCTCTTAAGCTCTTTTGTTATGGTTCTGTCAGATATGGCGCCACAAGCACTACAACTTTGTTCATACATTCACAAAACAGACTCCACGTCCTTTACTAGGCTGACTAGATCATACCATGCTCCTCAATATGTGATCTAACCCTCAAGGTCTAGTTACTTTTCTTTCCTATAGCTCAACAACTTACAAAAAGATATCGGATTACAGTCATGTTATAGACCTGTTACTCTATCTCACATGAGTAACACACAATTATCAACCCCCCCCCTAGACCTCCTAGGTGTCTATTTATATCTATTTTTGGCTCATCAGTCATTACATTTTTTTACCAAAACCCTAACCTAGATAGGTCTTCTTGCATGATGGCCTTGCGCTCTTTCCTCCTTTGCATGCACATTTTTGTCCATTGCTTTTCCTGCCAGTTGTCTTTCTTTCCCTTCTTCTTGCATGTGCGCCTCGCATGCCTTTCTGCTAGTTATCTTTCCTCCACATTGTGCCTTTCTCCCCAAAGTGGGCATGTGCCCAACAATGCACCATGGTCAATACATTCCTCGTTAGGTAAAATAATTCCAAGTTTCAATGATCAGCAACTCCATCACCACCAACCATAGCCCTAGTTGACGTCAAGCCCCCAAAATTGACATTTTCCCCCTCCTAGGAAATTTGTTTGGCATGTGAGGGATAGGAAATGTCCTTCAAGGTGTCTTCTAGGCCTCCAAAGGAAATTCATCGCGATCTGACATGTGGTCCCTTGGCATCCAACCTGTGGGATTCAAACCCCATGGAATCCCAAGTTAGGCTTGTTCCTCCAAAAATGTCCACCAAACAAGGTCCTGCAAAACAAATAGGCATGCCCTCCAAGGATCTCAAGTCAAAATATCATGGAAAGTGAAAACCACATATAATAAACAAGGAATCTAAACATGTGCATCAAAACTACCTCATTAAATTAAACAAATGCTCCAATACACTATACAATTGACCAAGTTTAGGTATGGGAGGGGTGTCATAAAATTCCTATTGGGTAGACCAAAACCCTCAAGTAGCGGATGCCCCTTCAAGGTCATGCAATGGGTGATGAGGTGGATAGGGGTTTATACTTCATAGGTAAATGAGTTTCATGACATACAAGGGCTCATATTATCTCATTTATGGGTGCCTTTGTAGGGGGTGTGATGCACCTTCTTCCTCAATGCAACCTTTTTCCAAGCCCATTTATTGTCATTTATTAATTAATTGATTATCCAAACACATGTGCAATCCCAATAGTGAATCGATTAGTTTGGGGGGAAGTAACACAGTGTCACTTGAAATAAGAGGTCCACAAAGTTTCATAGGGGTAACCATGTAAAACATTATAACGCACTTGTGTTAGTCTTATATTCAAGCGGGATGTTTATTTTTATTATGTGTTTGATATTTTGCAGGTCTTTAATTATTTTAAGAGAAGCAGTTCATCATTCTCAAGACTTGTCTCGGAAATAATATAGAAGGTTTATGTTTTAGGCTCTTATCTTTTTTGAGCAACCATCCCCCCATGCCTTCAACCCCTTCTTCCCATGAAATGAGGAACATGTCCTTCTTGGGTCACTAAAGTCAAAGGTCCTAGAAGAGGGCAATATGATGGGAATGAAATGAGTGGAAAGTGATAAGTATGGTTGGGAATGGTATGATGACCCCTCAAGGGACCCCCAGTTGCACCCCTTCCCCAAAAGTTGGCCACTTACTAGGAAATATATGACACTCACCAAGGTGAAACATGGTCAAAAGCATAATCTCCAAGTAGACATTCAATAATCAAAATCAACTTAAATAAACCATGCTTAAATGCCTCAAATATTAGGGTGATCACCTACCACAATAACTGACTTATACCGCATGGATAAAGACCCATGTTCCTTCCATAAGCTAGTTGGTGTGGTGGATGCAGTGATGATGGATCGAAACTGTGGTGATAAAGTGGGCTTCCATATGTGTAAGTGGACATTTCTAGTCATGTGGTCTCTCTGCACTCCATATATACAAAAGGGCCTTGAGAGATCATCTTCATAGTTATCCCATAAAATGGGTATAACAATATCAACAAGTGCCTTGAACTCTTTTAGATTCTCAAATACCTCGGACTTCTATTTGAGAAAAAACACCCAAATATAATGTGAGTAATCATCCAAAAATTTAATCATGTACCTTGCCTTACCAATGGATGGATGCAGAAATGGACCCATGAGATCATTGTGAATTAGATCCAATAGGGAGGAGACCCTATGATCCTCACCCTTATCGAACATCTCTTGAGGATGCTTTCCAAGGAAACATCCTTCACAAACTCCTTCAGAAAAGTGGATATCAAGTAATCCAGTGAGCGTTCCCTTCTTTCTAAGTTGTTTCATGTACCAGAAGTTCAAGTGACGAAACCTCTCGTGCCATAATCTAATACTGATATTAGCATGCGTAAGTACTACAAAGGAATCATGTTCGATAAACTTTGAAAAAGTGTATAACCGATATTGATGATTTACCTCCTCCAAAACAACCTTGGAGTTGGATTGTATGTCGAATATGGACACGGAGTCTAGTGTAAACTCCACCTTTTTTACTGAGCCTAAGTGTGTAATCCAATACACCGAGAGTAGATTCACGGAAAGTTTGGGAACATGTAGAACATTCTCAAAACTTCCATGATCTAGTTCCACTTTCCCTTTTTTGGAAACCTCGACTAAAGATTCATTCACCATGAGGATTGGATTACCATTGCATGTAGTCAAAGATTATAATACATCCTATGTGGCATCCATATGGTGGGATGCACCTGAATCCACAATCCAAGCATCAGGAGAAGAGTGAGCTGCAACTAATGCATGATGATTACATTTGGGGGCTTGATCTTCAAGTTTCCTCTTGGAACCCTCTGGAATTTCATCCCCAAGGCTATTCTTTTGAATAATCTGAGTCATAAGGTATATCAACTTCTTCATGCATGCATATTCTAGATGGAATCCTTGATTCTAGTAGGTACATGTTTTTCCTTTCTTGCCTTTTCCACTGTTGGATCCAGAGGAATCATTGAAGGGTTTCGAATACCCTTCATCCTTAGACTCAGAATGTGACTTTGATTTTCCTTTTAATTTGGATTTATGATTTTGAGAATTTTTACCATCATGTAGAGAAAGTCAATGTGCTTTGGCGTTTTTTATTACGCCCATTTTGATAAGTTTATCTTGCTCCTGAATCAGGGCCTCAATGAAGGTATCCAAAGAGGGAATAGTCCAGGATGCTCCAACAATGAATCTTTGAGTGTGGAATGTGGAAACAGATACGGAGTATTATGAACCAAGTTTGGAAAAACTGGTGAGAACCATTTGTTTTTCCTCTGTTGATTTGTCGACCCTGCAAACCTTGAGTTGCAGAAGAAAATCCTTGTACTTTATGAATAAATCATGGATGTTTTCAAAGCTTCTTGGATCCAATGCAAGCATTTCAACATCAAGCATGTGGCCTCTCACATCATCTTGTTTTTCCAAAGCGTCCTTCCATGGTGGTCCAGATCTCATTTGGAGTTTTACAAGTTGATACATGAAACAATAATTCATGGTACATGTGCATGCAAAGGGATCCGTAAGCCTCATCCATTCTATTGAGATATTTGGATTTTCCAATGGTTGATTTGGGTTCTGTTTCTATAACCATGGTCAACTTGTAAAATCCTCTACCTCTAAGAAAAATATCCAATATTTTTCTTCCATTCTACCTATTTGTACAGGGTGAGAATTATAGACGGCGGAGATTCCATTCTCCCTGTGTTCTTCAATTATTCAATACCTTCAAATAAAAATATTGGTGTGCCTTTTTCCTTGCAGCTTGTGGGCTCTAATACCATGTAGAATGTGGTGAATACATGCACAAAATATCTAACAAACAAAATAATACACACACCTTGCAAAAGTAAGAAGAAGAGATAAAAATTGGAGAGAAAGAATGAGTAATTCAATTAACCAAATGAAAGAATGATAATTTACACACAATATACTCTGCATGGCTCAACTAATGCACACTTGAGGATAAGACAATGTTCCATAGCAGTGGTCTAGAGAGATTTTGACACACACATGCAGTTACGAGTGTTAATTTCCACCTAGTCCTAGTCAACTAGTCATGCAGTGCTTAGTTAACTTGATAGAACGAAGTGGAATGAGGAGGTGATCAAGCATGCACAAGGAATGTGCCTTCCTGGTGATGATCCCAAAGTAAGTGTGCATTCATGGTGATGATCTCTAGGTTACTTGGTGATGAAACCAAAGTTACCCTGAATGATTGCACTTTGTTATTCAACTGAAGATAATATCCTCGTAGAATGTAGGAGAGGTTCCTAAAAAATAGGAGACCCTCAATAATGACTAATAAACATAGGAAAATAAGGAAAAATATCTTAGGTGTGTGTAATATCTCCAACCAAAATTAATATGCATTTTTGATGGATTAAAACTAAATCAGTATAGAGTTATCTTAATCTTGAAAGTAATATGCTAAGCCAATATGTTAAGTCAAAGAGTATATAACTCTTATGTTCTAGGTCTTATTTTTCTAATTATGATGTTTTTGCTTCTAGATTTTTCCATGGGAAATAAATTATTTTGGTGTTGTGGAAAATTATATACTTGATTGTATCAAATCATGATCATTTATCATGACAGTTAATGACAATGGAAAATTTAAAAACTAGGATTCCTTACACTTCGAGTAAAAATTTGAAGTGGATGGATAGTGAAATTAAATATGGTGAAAGAAGGTAAAATGTATATAATGTTAATAGAGATGAATATGAATAGTATATTTACACATATACGTAAAATCATAAATATTTACAAGCATTTGGGAAAAAGTGAATTATTGTTTAGTTTATGGAGTGCTTACCAACAAATTTATGAGGCAAGACTTTACATAGACTAAAAAATACAATCCTACCTTAAAATTTGAATTTTCCAATGATGCCCGTGGATTATATAAATATACAAAAACAAAAACAAACATGATTCTCCATCTTTTTTCTAAATAAAACAATAACCATCCAATTAAACAAGTTTAAGGTTTATAATCAAAATTGATATAATCATAATAAAATAATCAGAATACATAATTAATCACTAGAGCTCCTTATACCTCCCAAATTCTCTATATGAGTCATATATGATACTCCTTATACCTCCCAAATTCTCTCTATGAGTCATATATTATGGTATAGGGTCTCAAACATGGCTTATAATCCTTAGAAGCAACATAGTATGAGCCCAGTCATTTTATTAGTCCTTGACCTTCAGGCTGTAAGGACTTATTGTAATCAATTTTCCAATTTCGATAGACAAACCGATGCAAAAAATACATTTTAACCAAATTTTTTATGCAGCCATCCAATTATCTCGATCATTTATCCAAAGTTTTCATATTTAACGTAGAGGCCCATATTTTTCATCAAAACCTTAGTTTAAAACACAGGTTTTATTCTAATTTTTTTGGATATCAAGTAATGTTAGCCATGAATCTAACATTACTTACTAGAATTAAATGTTTGTTGGGTTTTTCCATTTTCCAGGGTGCCATAAATGATGGATGTAAGAGTTATCTCCTGCTTCCACCTGATGTCCTATTGCCACCTACACCACCATGCAAAGCACCATGCCAACGTGTTAGTTCTTCCTTTGATCCTGCAAACTTCTGTTTGATCCCGCAGACTCATGTACATGCAAGATGGAGGTTAGCATGAATCAAATGTTTTGCAGAAACAAACATCCTACGATGAACTCCGTCATTTTTTGGAAGACTTGTGTGCTTGCACTTTGTGGTGTTGCAGAACGATGGAGGAATCTCATATGCTTGCAAATAGTGGGGATTCTTCCAAACATCATGTGATGAACTCCGACATTTTCTGGAAGACTTGTGTGCTTTCACTTTGTGGCGTTGCAGAACGATGGAGGAAATCTTAGATGCTTGTAGAGAGTGGGGATTCTTCCAAGTGATTAACCATGGAATAGATTCGAAACTTATCATGACTACTTTGGACGTTAGTAGAGAATTTTTTTACCTGCCATTAGAAGAGAAGCATAATCACGTTAATGATCCTATTACATATGAAGGATATGGAAGTCGAATTGGTGTGTAGAAAGGAGTCGTTCCCGATTGGGGAAATTATTACTTTCATCATTTCATGCCTCTAAGTAGCAGAAATGAAAGTAAATGGCCTTCAAAACCAATGGGCTACAGGTAATGTTAATTATAAAGCTCCATATACAATATCTAACTACTAAATATCATGTTTTCTTCACAATGTTTTATGCACATATCATAAACGTTGATGCATAATACACATGAAAGAATATTGCAAATAAGTTGTAGATGTTTTCCTAAAATTACTATCTGTATTTTCTCTCAACCTTGGTCTTCATCCATACTATCTTAAGGAATCATTTGAGGGCGAGAAAGAAATGGGCATGTGCATTCGAATCAATTACTATCCCACATGTCCAAAGCCAAATCTGACTTTGGGTTTGTCATCTCATTCTGATTCGGGAGGCATAACCTTTCTACTTCAAGATAATATTCCTAGACTTCAAGTAAGAAAGGGCGATGTCTGGGTTTCTGTGAGGGCGATCCATGACACTTTTGTTGTAAACTTAGGTGACCAAATGCAGGTCAACATCAAGTGAGAAAAATATTGCAGTAATTGTATAAAACATTAGTTTTTAAGTCATGATTACATCGTTGCAATGAATATGAATATGATTGCATGATGATCTGTAGTTGTCAAATATTGGAAAGTTTACCTCTACATCCTTGAAGTGCATATGATATCTGGATTTTTTAAATTAGTTCTCTCATAAGATTGAATCCATCGCTACTTCGCACTACTTTACAGAAACTAGGAAAACTTATTGATAGCACTCATTCATCTATGTTGTTAACGTTGCAGATATTTACAAATGGCGTCTACAAGAGCATTGAACATAGAGTTGTTGTCAACAAAAGAAGAGAAAGAATATCCATCGCTGGTTTTTGCAATCCTTGTGGAGAAAAAACAGTGGGACCTATAGAGACACTAATCAACGATTGCAACCCTCCATTGTACAAATCTATGAATTTTAATGAATACATGATGTTTATACGAACGGCTGGTATGAAAGGAAAGGCCTATCTAAATTCGATTACCACCTGCAAACGGATTCAGACCAGGGAAGTATGATATACTTGAAGTTCAATGTACCAACTTCAATCTTTACGATTTCTTATTGTATAAGAGTGATGCTATCTTATCTCTTATGTTATTTCCTTTTCTCAGGGTTCATTTCCTAACAATATAATTGAAGGATCATTTTATATCAAGATTTATACATTGTAGGCCTAGTGTACACTTCTGCCATATTTGCTTCTGCAATGGAAAACATCCTCCTTGTTTTCATATTCGAAACATCTGGGTACTCATACTAATTATATTTCAATTTTTGAACCCTCAAAGTTGCACTTGCTTCTGATTTTTGTACAAATCAAATTTCACTTGCTTCTGATTAGCTCGCCTTCAACTTGCAATATGTTCTAGATTAGCCCTCCTTCCACCTGCAATATGTAACAATGTGAATATGTAACAATATTCTACCTGCAAATAATATGTCGACTGTAATATGCAGCGAACTTCTACCTTCAAAATTTCCCTATTGTGTTGTTGGCATGAGAGATAGTGGATCTCAATCAAGCTCAAAGTCCTCCAACCTTGAGCAGCCTTGATATGCTTTGATCGATATCTAGAATGATTGATTCCTATGGTTAGGATTTGTGTTTCTTTATTTGACATCTATAAGGGAAGGGAAAAGCTAAGGGGAACCCGTTTCCTAATCAATTTCTCCATGGCACTTACCTCTTCTATGCATGTGATAAGTCTTCTTACTGGCACTCTTCCCTCTTCCATGGCCTCTATCACCTTCTTTGCATGAGTCAAGGAAAATGCGCCTTTACAACATGCCACCCATTCAAGTTGTTAGTGAATATCCTCGAAGTCGTTGGTGCAATTATGTGGTAGGAGTGCCCAATTATGTGATAGGATCTCCTTGCAGTCATTGGCACAATGTCAATTATGTGGTAGGAGCTCCTTGCAGTCGTTGGCACAATGACTCGTTGTAGTCGTTGGTTCAAAGAAAAGGAATACAAACAAAACTTTTGATTCAACAACCATGTTTTTATAAAGGGTTGTTTATAAATGGCAGGTTACCACCAAATGTTGTAAGAGAGAACTTTCTTGTTATCTGATGGGATGGGAATGGGAATTCAAAGATTAATAAATCTTAATTTTCATACTTACATCGGATGAATTGTTGATGAGATCCCTGAGGAAAATCTCCTTGTTGTTGTAGAAATTGTTAATGATGAGGATGAGCAACTGATTAATTTCATTCTGGAAAGAAAAAGTCTTGAACTCACCACTCTCTATGCTGACATCCGCCAAAAGTATCAAACTTGCCACTTTCTATGTTGACGTTGTTATCGCACAAGTTGTAGGTTGGGAAAATCCTGACCCAACCACTAAATGGTGACAACTAAGAGGTCACCTACCCACTGTCACCTTAGGCAGGTGTCCCCGTCACTTTAGAGGTGAGGTAGTCACCTATGTTAGAGTTTAATATATTATTAGGTTTCTTTTCAATTCACTATATAACCATAACATAGATAGGATCACTGAGAAATACACAATCACAAGAGACACATAATTTATCCTAGGAAACCCTCATGGAGGAGAAAACCCAGCAAAAACTTCCTTAATATAGATAGCCAATACAATGCCAAGAGAATAAACCAAACAATACATAAAGTCCTCTCCCAAGTATGTGTCTCTCTCTCTCTTTCTTCTTCTCCAACTGCAGCTCCAAACTTGCACTCTGATGAACAAGTGAGTGAGTGAACAAATGAGGTGTTGGCCTCTCTTATTTATACAATCTGGAAGGTGTTGAACTGAGGTGTATTTTCACTGGCATGGACGACTTCTTATTCTGGGTGGTTATAACCACTTTAATATATTCTAGGGGACGACTTCTCATTTTGGGTAGTTATAACCACTTTAATATATTGTGGGGGGCGACTTCTCATTTATCATGTTACAATTAGGGTTTGACCAATCCACAAAAGGGGATTTGGTCATTTACAATGCCCGACATGATCAATCAACAAAAGGGGATTGATCTAATGAATAATAAATTAATAATAAAATAGAATACTCTTTGCAGTTACAATATTTCAACACTTCCCCTTAATATGAAGGGTATTCTACAACAACATAAGGCAAGAGAGAGGGCAACATCATCAACAACATCTTGGAACACTGACTAGCATATATATAAATCATCAGAATTTTTTCTCATCATCATTATCATCATTCACAATAGGAAGTTGGAATGGCATCATCATCTTCATCAGCATGAGCCTAAGGTAACATCATCGTCATCTTCAATGTGAGGCTAAAGTAACATCATCATCTTCTACATGAAAGATGAAATAACATCATCATCATCATAATCATATTCAACAAGGAGCCTAAGTGGCATCATCATCGTCATCTTCAACAAGACCCTGAAGTGGCATCATCGTCATCATCTTCTGCAAGAAGCTGAAGTGGCACCATCATCATCATCTTTAGAAAGAAGCTGAAGTGGCATCATCATCATCAACTACATCAACATGAATTAGTATAACACTAATACATCATCATCATCAATAACAACACAAGGCTGACACAACATCAAAAACAACAATATCACAACACAAAGGCTGGAGCATCATCAACAACAACAACATCATAGGATGAAGGTTGGAGCATCATCAACATCATCACTAGGTTGAGAGTCTTCAGCACGAGGCTGGCATCACAGCACGAAGTTGGCTACACAATATCATCAGTACAAAATTGGCATCACAGCACGAGGCTGGCACATCATCACAGCACGAGGCTGGCATGTCATTAGCACAAGGCTGGTATCACAACAATTAAGTTGGCACATCATCACATCAATTAAGCTGGTACATCATCACAACAATTAAGCTGGTACATCATCACAACAATTCAGTTGGCACATCATCACAACAATTAAGTTGGTACATCATCACAACAATTAAGCTAGCACATCATCACATCAATTAAGCTGGTACATCATCACAATAATTAAGCTGGTAGATCATCACAACAATTAAGTTGGTACATCATCACAACAATTAAGCTGGCACATCATCATAACAATTAAGTTGGTACATCATCACAACAATTAAGTTGGCACCACAACACTAGGCTAACACATCATCATCAAGGGGTTGGCATCACAACACTACTCCCCCTTTTGAGGGAGGTCCTTATGGACTACGCCAAGCTTATCTCGAAAGTGATCAAACTTTACACGAGATAGAGGCTTGGTCAACACATCAACAACCTATTCATACATGCTAACATATTGGAGCTTTATGGCTCCTCTCTGCAACATATCACGAATGAAGTGATACAGATCTCTATGTGATTTGACTCATCATAGAACACATCATCTCTATACAACTATGGTTATCACATAGGATCACGATGGCTTCCATTTCCAAATCAAATAGATCTGTCAACAACATCCGAAGCCATACGACTTCACAACTGACGAAACATGCAACAATGTATTTCTCTTATGCCATGCTCTGAGCAATTCCGAATTTCTCCCTACTCTGCCATGAAGTCATGGCTGACCTCGGACTGAAAAAGCATATTGAAGTTCTCTTTCTATCAGAAGCACTTCCAGCTCAATTTGAATCAGTGTAACCACTCAGTCTAAAGTCATGATCTCTATTATAACTGAGACCACAATCTAATCTACCCTTAAGGTACCTCATCACGTGTTTTGCAACAACAATGTGAACATGTTTGGGTTCTACCAGATACTGACTCAATGCAAAACATATATTTGGGCCTGGTAATCGTTAGATACATCACTGAACCAATAATCCATCCATACATAGTAGCATTAACCAATTCTAACGAGGTATCTACCAGGAGCTTCAACTTAGTTTCCATGGGTGTGTACATGGATATACATTTCAACATGTCAAACCTCTTCATTTTAATTGCATACTTCCCTTGGTTAAGGAAGATCTTCTTTGTGCTCTGTCAAACTTGAAGACTTAAGAGATAATGCATTTAGGTCTTCCAACAAACTCTTAGTGAGATTCTTCTACAATCTGTGATGAGATTTTCGTTATCTTGTCACATAGTAATAACATCATTGGCTCATCATTCATAACCTTGAGATAAAGGTTAGAATCAACTTTGGTCTTGGTAAATCCCAAGCTCTTCAGGAAACTATAAATTCTACCATATGAAGCTCTAGGAGCTTGCTTCAACATGTACCAATCCTTCTTCAACTGGAAGACATGAGTCTTTCTATCTTCAAATCATTTTTTCTCATTACATTGTACCCATCTGATACACTTTCTCAGCTACAACTCAATCTGCACAATCATGTGCTAGCTCTATGTGCTTTCTGCAAAGCACTATCTGTCTCACTCTCTAGGAGTGTGTTCTCTACTCTCTCTGCAACTATTCCTTCTGGAATTGGGACTCTACACCTGCACTTTCTCTAAAGCTGAGAATGGTTGCTCCATTCTCACTTTGACTACTGAAATCAGGGAGTAACTCCTCTACTCCATCATGGCAATAACTTCATCTGAAACTGAGAGTGGCTCAATAATTTATACTAAAGATATCTCTTCTTCTTCCATGGAGGTAACACTATATATTATTGTAGTCATGTCTCCTTGACTCAACTAAAGTATTGCACCCACTACCCCTCAACTTTAAATATGGGGATTTCCCCCCCTGCATCTCATACTATATATGAATCATGGTTGTTCTAGTTGTCTTCATAAATACTGGAACTATTTCTTCAATAAGTGTCTCATCATAGTCTTCTCCCTTTTGCTAGGAGAATCCTCTAGACACACATCAGGATTTGTACATCTACGACATTCTTGATTTGTATAGATCAATCTTGGAATTCAATACTGACTTCTCTTCTAGTCTCACAGAAGAATCCATATCCTAGTCTTTCTGACTGGTTTCCTTCTCTATTACTGAAACAAGGGAATCTTCCCAGGAGATTTCATATATCTTAGAAGTTTCTAGAGTTACGATCTAGTCTTCTCATGACATTTGTCTCCCATTCCTAGAAGTTGTCTCTTCATCTGATCCTTTCTGAGATCAATCTTACTCTCGATTTCTTCTGAGTCTACAAGGACTTCATCATCTCTTACAGGGTATACTTGGTGTTGAATACCAAGTCTAAATATGAAAAGTTGAGTCTAACTTCAAGTGAATTTTTCTTCCTGTCAAAGTGGCTTCATTCTCATTTGAACAAGTCTACTTTGAGTTCTTGTTCTAATGTTCGATCATCTTTGGAGATTTTTGCTCTTTACAATCAATATTTATATGAGATACACTAAATCTCAAAAGGTAGCTTCTTCTTCATCTTCTTTGGTACATGAGTGTATATGGTCATGTACATAGTTTGCTTCATATCTCATCTAATATGTTTCCTTCTACAACCTTCACTATAGCTTCCTCAGGGTTGTCACCTGTGACCTGAAACAAGGTCAACAAAACAACAAGCAAGAATAATATCCTTTTGATAATAGTAGATAAAACAATAGCACGAATAATCATCACAGTATCTCCTTTAGAGATATCACTTGTGGCTTGTCTGAAGAAAAGATCAAAAGTAAGAAATACAATACGAAATGAGGTCAACACTCTTATAGTGTTGTGATCAAACATTCCTTCATTCTAACCTGGGATCAACACAAGAATTTCCTCCTAGAGGAGATGTTAGTTGTATCTATTATATTAGGCATTTATCTCAATATGCTCACATGCTACCAAGTATAATACATTTCAAAGACTGCTACCTCAACTATAGTGTTTAATTGTAGAGGGGTAGTTATCAACTTGTCATGTGTAGCTTTGAATCTTATTAACTTAATTAATCAAACCTGGAACTTGGAATCTTGTCCTCAAGAATGAGTGTGTTTCTTTTCTTCCAGGTTTCCTCCACTCAAGATGACAAGTGCTTTCTTCAACATGTCTTCTCTACTAAGACAATATGCTATCTTGACAAAAGGTTGGGTTAGAGAATAAACTCTATGATCTCTACTTTATTCCATCTAATACCTTGACTTTAATTTTGACCAAAGGTTAATATGATGGTCATAACTTCAACATGCAACCTAGATCAAAATAATGTCATAAAAAATAGGATGCATATCAAAATAATCAAACCTAGGTTGCATTATTCCTATGAATGTGTTGGATCTTGAGATCCTTCTGGATCTATGGAAAGAGATCCCTTCTCCTGCAAATACCCTTTAAAGCTTCACATTCTAAACATATGTGGGTACATACCTCAGATAGCATTTGTAAGTAGTGGCACCATCTGGCAGCAGCGATAATAATTACCAACTCTTAAAAACTTCAAGGCTGACTACAACTGGTACTATAGCTGATACGTCAACTGATATTGCAATTGTAATTGATACTGCAACTGGTTCTGAGACTGCAAACACAACTTACGATTTTATGAGGAAACCCTAATTTTTCAAACTTCAAATTTTGAAATTTTGATCCAGGGGATAGATGCGCTGAGCTGAGGCGAGTAAGTTGGTGCAATCATATTTCTGAAAATCCAAATTTTACCCCCTCAAACTTGACCAATGGATTTCTGGACTGGTGCTTCTGGTTTTCTGGTACTTTTGGTTTTCTAGTACTTCTGGTACTCTGGTAATTCTGGTACTCTGGTACTTCTGGTTTTCTGGTACTTTTGGTACTTTGTGAAAACTATGGTTTCACTTTCCAGGAGATATACCCACTGAAAAGGTGCGCTGAAGGTGCCAAAGAATTCTTTGGGTTAGGGCACACTTTTCTAGATGGTTTTGAGACTGAAAATCTTCTTCAATAAAAATCCTTAAATTTCATGTACGACATAAGTGACATTTTTCTTCTTGTTGTGAAATATGCTCTCTTCATCTTAGCTCTGATACCATGTTAGAGTTTAAGCTATTATTAGGTTTCTTATCAATTCACTAGATAACCATAGCATATATAGAATCACTGAGAAATACACAATCACAAGAGACGCATCATTTATCCTGGGAAACCCTCATGGGGGAGAAAACCCAACAAAAACTTCCTTAATATAGATAGCTAATACAATGCCAAGAGAATAAACCAAACAATACATAAAGTCCTCTCCCAAGTACGCGCCTCTCTCTCTCTCTCTTCCTTCTTCTCCAACTGCAGCTCCAAATTACGCTCTAATGAACAAGTGAGTCAATGAACAAATGAGGCGCTGGCCTCTCTTATTTATACAATCTGGCAGGTGTTGAACTGAGGTGTCTTTTCACTGGCAGGGCCGAATTCTCATTCTGGGTGGTTATAACCACTTAAATATATTCTGGGGGCCAACTTCTCATTCTAGGTGGTTATAACCACTTTAATATATTCTAGGGGCCGACTTCTCATTTAGCATGTTACAATTAGGGTTTGACCAATCCACAAAAGGGAATTTGGTCATTTACAATAACCGACATGATTAATCCACAAAAGGGGATTGATATAATGAATAATACATCAATAATAAAATAGAATACTCTTTGTAGTTACAATATTTCAACAACCTCAAGGGGGGAATCCTGGTGACCCTAAGGGGAATGAGATGGAAAAATATGAAGATGGATATGATGACCCTAGAGGTCAAATATAAATGGTATGAAGGTCTTTGAATGCAATATTGGGAAGGTCCAAGGGTTTCCAAGTATGTTGAGTAACTACAAATGATGAAATATTTGCTCGAGACACAAGAAAAACAAGCATATATTGCAATATAATCAATTGAACAAGCAAGTTAAGCTTGTTGTCCCTAATATAAATTGTTAATAACAATGTGTATCAAAAATAAAATGGCACCATAAGATGCAAGATAAATTCTAGAAATCAAGTGAAAGATACAAGAGAAAGACTAGCTAAATACTAGCAAAACTCAAGATTAAAGGTCAAGATACTAGCATGAAAAGACAAGGTTGTCGTAAACACTTTTCTACAGCAAATTATATCATCCTTATGGATATAACAATCAATGTGTTACAGCAAGAAAATCATCCACTAAAAATCCTCCAAATTTTTCTAAAAGGTGTGCTAGAGCAAGACAAGTGTGCAAACTTTGGGCAATTTCCAATGGTTGATTAGAGAGTTATTCAAACAATTAAGTTAGGGTTTCTGCAACCCTAATGGCTGAAGATGTAAATTTGTAACAACAGAAAGAACTATCCCTTTGATGGGGACTCCCTAGTGGTTGTGAGGTGCTCTAAGCACAAGGAAAACAATCCAAGTTGCAAAAAGTAAATATGACAAGAAATTATGTTTCCCAATGCAATATTTTGTTTCTCCAATGCAAGATTAGTGCCTTTAGTTATGGGATAATGGGGTCAAAATAAAGAGATAGGATTACTAAACCCTTGTGGGTGTAAGTCCTCTTAATTCCCAAGGTAAGTAACCTAGCTAGGGTTTGAATATGAGGAGTATAAATCATCTTACTTCCTCAACAAAACCCTTGTAAAATTTTTTGATAAAATGGTGGAAAATAGGATAGGGATATATATCCGTATACTCCCTATCTATCCTTGGCCAAAACAACCTCAACTTGAATTACAAATGATAATAACAAGGTAAAGAAACCCTACCATTCAATAAAAAGTTCTTAACATGCCAAAATAAACCTCCACAACATCAAAATTGACCTCCAAGAGATAGCACATCATCATCATCATCAACCATAGCCATTAAATCATTATTCCATAGCACAGAAGGCAAAATACTCCAAGTGTAGTGAAAATTTCAGACCAAGTATTCTCACAAGAGGGAGAGTTATGTTATAATGAGATCTTATGATCTCTTATTTATAAAAAAATGTCACTAAGACAGTTTGTCCACATAATTAAGGGTAAACCAAAAGACTAGGGGTCAACAACCCTAATCTTGCCCCTTTTACAAAGTAATATTAAACAATTTACTTTAATTTCACTTTTGCATAAAGAAAAATCCCTAGTTACATGGACGTCACCCCTTTAGGGCATGTTTTGGCACTAGGAGAAGGTCGTTGGTGATGGAGGAGTGTAGAAAAGTTTCCCAAAGTCACATGTCAAACATCCCAACAACTTTCTTCATGATCAAGGCTCAAGCCCCTCAAAACTTCCTTGTGCCAATGCATGTCAACCTCACCTCCAAACCCTAACCCCCCTAAATGATGCCATGCCTCTAAAGGTGACATTTTGCCTCTCCTAGGAAAAACGCTTGGCATGTGAGGGATATGCTATGTCGTCCAATTCATCTTCTAGGCCATAAAATTTTGATCTCTCTCATCTAGCATGCGGGCCCTTGGCATCCACCTGTGGGCTTCAAGCCCCATGGAAGCCCAAGCTAGGCTTGTTCTCCCAAAATTGTCCACCAACTAGGTCCTACAATGACAAATAATCACTCCCTCCAAGGATCTCAAGTCATAACATCATGATAAGTGAATCCAATAAATAAATGAGCCACCTAAGCACGTGCATCAAATATTACTATGTCAAACAATTAAGTGCTCAAAGACATTATGTGACTTGTCAAGCTTAAATATGGGAGGGTTGATGAGATGTCTTATTGGGTAGATCTTGACCTAGGTCAAGGAGAGTTTCCAAGAGATCCCTCTATAAGCCGTGTAAAGTGGGTGAAGTGGTTAGGTTCAAGACTCAATGGGTGTAGGGTTCATGACATACAAGGGATTGTAGTGTCTCATTCATGGGTACCTTTGTAGAGGGTGTGTGGTACCTTCGTTTGCAATGAGATTTTTCCAAGCCCATTATTTTTCCATTATTTCTTTATTTTATAATTTAAGGACAAGTTGAAGGCCACTACCCTAGCATGGTGTCCATATAATGACAGTGTCACCCATAGATACCTAGTGGAAATGAGAAGGCTAGCTCATGATGAGGCCCCCTTTCTCTCAGCCATGCAACTGAGAGCCATTACCCTACCTTGGTGACCAGATGATGGTAATGTCATACCACTAGATATCCATGGACATGATAGGCCGACTCGTAATGAGACCTCCTATCCTCCAACTAATCGTTTAAGCATTCTTAATCATATTTCTTTTGGGTCCCCCTTTTCTCAAAGATAAGCGTTTCATTGCTTTCTTGGGTGATCCCTGAGCAAAGCATCTAGAAGTTTCATACATAGTATTTTATCTTTTACCCAACATTAATTCTTTTGGGCCTTCAACCCCTTCTTCCCATAGAATGAGGGGCAATCCGTTCTTGGGTCAATACACCCTAAAATACCAAGAGATAAGGAAATGGGGGGAAATAGTGATGGAAAGTGGTAAGTATGGTTGGGAGAAGTATGATGGCTCTTCAAGGAAATTTCTAGTAGCAAACCCATCCCCAAGGAAGACCACTTACTAGGGCACAATGTCAACCACCAAGGTGAAGTAGGGAAAAAGGCATAATGTCCAAGCATATATCATGAAATCTAAAGCAG